>JAQIXT010001564.1:0-14921 GCA_034700445.1 Stenotaenia linearis
CACCAGGTAAAGAAAGCGAGGTATTTGTGTAATTTTTACATACAATAAAAATGAACTTAATTAAATTCGAGCTTTAAAATTTTTATTTTGGCTATAATTCAGACTGCAACACAATAAAGTAAATTATAAAATAATTTTTTTACAGTATGATATTTTTTTTTTTTAAAAAGGGAAAAAGAAAATTGACTTAATAAATGCAATGAAATAATCAAGCCACAGCCAAATTGTATTTACAACCACGAATTTAAAAGGCTTTAAATGACCTTAAACACTTATCAATTGTCTAAAGCAAAATAAGCGAATTGTTGACCTTGATATTTCTCCCAGAAAACCCAAAGCAAACCTAACATAATTTATGTTACCAATAGCTGGAATTAAATTCAGCAAAATACATCAAGAAAAAATTCAGTTTTGTAATTCAAGCTTTTACATTTAAACCACTTCCAAAAACAAATCTGCAATTATAAAACATACAATTATATGACTCTACCATACCATTTTTTTCATGAGGTCATAATCCTATAATCAAACATTTATTCAAACTGGCTGACATTTGTGACAACTATTAGTCCCCATTTGGTATTTTTTCATAAAATCATTCTGAAATATAGCATTGATAGAATTTTAGAAATATTACTCAGAAACCATCACTATAAACCGCCTGTCACCAAGAGTATACATCAAACTGTAATTCTATTCATATTTAATATATACTCCTGATAACACTCAAATTCAATTTTTATCACATTAAAATTTCATTTCTTTTCAAACACATCAAACAACCACTTTTTAGTGGCGATTTCAATGACAATAAACCACCAACGAAAACTTAATCTTTTTCAAAGAAAAAGTTTTCATTAATGATGCATTGTCACAGACCAACTTTGATAATTTTTAACTAGCGAACAACTTTTTTTAATTATTATTCAAAAAAATTATTAACAAAATAATTTATTACATAAAATTGTGCTATTTCCGTATTTGGTAGACTTGCAAGCTCACGGAAGTACATTATTGTTAGCAAGTAGAAAAATAATAATTCGTGTGTAATTTGATCAAAATGATCGTTGATTGACTGACTAGATTTTCAGAGTAGAATAAAACTGAAAAAAAGAAGCTTGAAAAGTGAAAGTTGATCATTCATCATCATTGTAGAAAACAGCCTTTCATCTTTTGAATGTTTTTCCGCCATTCAGTTGGTGTTGGTTCCTTGACATCATGAAAGACGGTTTCGTCATCGTGTTGCGAACCAACTTTTGTTGCATCTACTCAGAAGTGATCGATGATTTTATACAATCCTGTGTAGCCGCAGCAGCGGGCCCGCAACTGCTCAACGAAGCCACATCCCTCAGTTACATAATCCATTAGCGATGAACATTCACATAAAAGAACGTATGTGATTCCACCATTTGGCCATAACTTCTTGTGAAATGTTATTCTTTTGAGCCCGAGTATTTTTGGAAGATATTTGTATGTCATTCGTGCACCTGAAGACAAATAGAAAAGTTAATTTCATATCAGTCATGCAGAGAAGCTACTGTATAAAAAATAATGTTTATCTTTGCTCCTGCAGTTCAGCTGCGCTGTAAATGTAAACAATTTATTCTTGAGATATTTTTGTGTTATTTATATGACATAACGCGATTAATTCCAGTAAACATTTATAAATCCTAAGAAAAATATAGAGATTTAGATTTACAAAAAATTACAATAATATTGTTTAAGCTTGTAAAGAATACTTAAAAAATTTACCGGAAAGCGTTCATTTAAAACCATAAACAACACATTTAATTATTGTAAATTCTTGCAATTCTGATTTGTCTTGCAGTAAACGCAAGGAATTAATTCCAGAGAGGCAACAAATTCATCATTCTATTAATTGACAGTAGCCTCTAGGCTTCCAGTGGTTACAAAAGCGGTGAATGAAAGATGTGCTTGTTTGAATCTCTTGTTGCAATTTGAAGATTCTTTGTGCTGTGTTTTTGTTTGAGCTTGCGGCTCTCTTTAGTTTGTTGCTTTTCTTTTGTCAATCACAAAGTTCTTTTTTTTCCTTTTTTTTTCTTTTTAAATATTTTTTGTTTATTTTTTGATTTTTACTTTATTTTTTATTTTTATAAAAGGACGAATTACACACAAAAAAATAATTGATTTCCCTCTCGAAATATTGGAATAACTATTTACATTTTCTACAATTTAAAAAAAAAATTATTCACTCACATTATTTCTACTAAATATTTATTTTCAGTCGAAACCTAGCAATTCCGAACGAACCTTAGATAAAAGTAATATCAGTAGCACACAGAAACCGCTGCACATAAGCATCTTTTATATTTGCCTCATTACTTTTTCCTTAGCAATACGCACCGCTTTGAGTTTTTAGAGAGACAACAACAACATACGAAAGAATGGACAAGATATTCCTGTACCAAAGAAAATCTATTTCCGACTATACTATAACTAGTTTTCTGTACATTAGATGAAAATAACTCTGACGAACAGCACAACTGGTTACATGCACTGCAGCAAAGTTTGTTGACCCCGCTCTTAAATGTCATTTTAACAAGAAAACCGTCAATGCACTTAATTGTCTTTTTAAACTGATTAAATGAGTGAAACGCTTTCTAAATGTCTTTGTTTACTTAATGCAATTAATGCACTTTACTAATTAATGCAATTACAGAAAATTACCCACCTGTCCACGTTAGCCAACTTTGTTCTAATTTTTCCTTATCATCACCAGGAAACACTTTAAAAACTGTTATAATATAACCAGTTTTAGAATTGTTTGGTTTTTTTGGTAATATGTCAATAGGAGGCCGTGCAATAGTCGCTACTTCTTCGTATACAGCTAAAATAAAAATTTATTTTAATTATTATTATTATTAATATATTAATAAATCAAACAATCTTACATATGTTGTGGTCGCCAACATGCTGTATTTTTTCAGGAGAGAAGCTTTCAATCATAATACTATTATACTGCATCAAAAATTTATTAGGGTCAGTTATTGTTGTGTTTATAACCATGTACAAAATCAAAGGGTATGTAGCTGTAAAATTAAATAGTTAAAAATCACTTCAATTTTAATAAAAAGAGTTAAACCTCACCGTTTTTTTCTATGTTCATCAACATCATTCCCTCCAAAGCTGATCCCACCTGGTTAACTTTCTGTAACGTATCCTTTAACGCATCTAACTGTACATTCAATGGATGGGGTCCCTGAACCATGGTTGGAATAGGTGGTGACAATGGTCTCAATGTTTCCAAAAAATCTAACACTATACACACACTTGGATTTTCTAACTGCATCATGCTCAGATTCTTGCTAATCAAGTGAAATACTTGCTAGAAAGACAAAAAAACAAACAATTATGCAATAATTGTTGGTATAACACGAAATTAAATTGAAATTACATTGAGAGACAAGCATTACCTAACCTAATCTGTGACTAACAACATGTGAAATGTCAGTGTGTTGTTTTTGGTTATTATATTACAAAAACTCACAAAACATCTGCCCTAACAGACCAATCACGCACTTGATGTACAAGAGTAACATTATTGATCAAAATATTCAATTCCAATAACTTTTTGTCACTACTACAAACACATTCTTTGAATCAGAGGTCTCCAACCTAAGGAATGCGAAGAATTTTCATCGCTGTCATTGCCAAGATTTCAGTGTCAATAGCTCTTCTAACAGTAAGATATTGTTGTAGTTAAAGCAAGAATTCTTGTAGTAGTGTGGCAATAAAGTACTTTTAGTAACTTTTATCTGCATAAAAAAATTTGGAAGAAGTTTCTTTGGAAGATTCAACAAAACACTAAATTATGCAGTACCAAACCACCCATGTACTCAGTAATGTTGATTTCAAGGCGCTGATAGTGAAGGTTACCGAACTCTTTTCTAGATAGTTTCATCAGTAATGTGGGGACAACTAAGTTCAAAACACTTTAGATTAGCTACTATAATTAACTATTTAACAGAAGACCAAAAATAAACTTAAATTGCCGTGTAAATTCAAGTTTATTTAAAGCTAAAATTGTGTTTTGCATGTTTTTTCAACAAATTTGACATGTTTGAAAGCTGTCGAGGCACTTACAAGTTCCTAGGAAGTAATTTTCCATTTTTTTCATCATCAGTGTGTAATTCACTGGAAAGGAAGTTGCCATTTTGTTAATGGAATTCGTGACTCTAACAAGCCAAATGCATTGACTGCCTCGGCCAATTACACATTGATCAAAATTGCTGGATTATACAATAAACTTCATGGAATTTACCATAAATGTGACCATAAACTTCCTTTATTTAATCAGCTTATATTTGTTTTTGTACGTTTTTTGTATGTTTGTATGTTTTTGTATGTTTTTGTATGTTTTTTTTGTATGTATGTTTTTGTATGTTTTTGTATGTTTTTTTGCATGTATGTTTTTGTATGTTTTTTTGCATGTATGTTTTTGTATGTTTATGTTTGTGTATATTTTCGTATGTTTTTCTATGTTTTTTGTATATTTTTTGTATGTTTTGGCAATGTTTGGGTTCCAAATTTTGAATTTTAATCTTTCTGGTAAATAAAACTGATAGAAAAATCAGATTTATAAAAATTTACAATAATTAAATTTGTAATTCTGATTTTTCTTGCAGTGTAATCAATGTTACGGTACGTAATGTCATAAAACTGAGAGTACATTTTGATTTTATTATTTTAATACTTGCCACCTTTTATTGTTATCAATGGCCACATGCTATGCAGACCTTTCTTAATGAACATTGCTAAACCCACTAATACACATAATAAAAAGTAGATGGCTCGTTCTTTGATCAAACTACTCCCTAGATAGTATACCTTGCAACCTTACAGATAATTTGGTCTTACGTAAACTTGTTTTCATTTATGGTATGACTTCAATTTTGTTCCTGAGAGGGAGATTATGAAACTTAAGCTAAGATAAGATAAAATATGTCATCCACTTCTGTTTTCTCATTACCCAAAAGGAAATACGAGATTTAAAGAATTTTATGTAGTTTTGAGAAAATATAGTAGACTCGGGGTTGTCCATCATATGTAATGGCATGTTTTGAAAGGTCAGAATGGCACAGATGTGATGGAAAGATAAAGTAAATAAGAGAAAAATGTTTTTAACCTTTAAGAAGATAGATTGTGCATTGTTAAAAGGTTGAATGCAAACTGACAATGTAAATTGACATAAAATGTTTTGTTTATAGAATGATGTTTAAACTGAACTTTGTTTAATTTAAGCTCTATTTACTTTATTTTACATTAATTTAATTCATCTTTAATTTTTTATACTAATTTCCAACTGGTTTAAAGTGAATATTTGTTACAATAACCACTCTCTGAGGGTGCTGCATTGAGTCTGCCAAAAATTTTGTGAAAATTGCATGTAAGTTATAATATTGTAGACTCTTCAAAAACTGTTAAATTTGTTGAAGTCTATAAAAATTGATTAACTTTGTCTTCAAGTGGACTCAGTTTTAAGGAGTTCAACACAAATTAGATAATTTAACTGCTAAGAGAAAGTTTTGTTAATTTTAAGATTATGTTGAAATAAAATAGGATTGTTTTGAAGTTTTGAAATTTTAATATAAATGTCTTCTACCAAAGTACTGGATTTATAACATTTGGTAATTTCCACTCCTTTACCTTTAGCAGAAATTCACTCACACTAACAAAACCAGAATTTACCGCATTTTACTTCAACGCATTTAAAACACACACAATCTAAACCTCCAGCAACCATTAAACCAAGCAATAACCACAAACCCCAATCCACCTTGCATTGGAAACAACAATAAACCCAGTCATTCTGCACACTCAAACATTCCCACCACTAATTATCAAGCAAATAAGTGAAAACAACACCTACTGTTGGCATAAACCGTTGAGCACAATGAATGGGAACAATAAAACAATCTTGAGTAACCTGGTCCGGCCCTAACTCACCGTCAACCACCTTCTTACCACCGAGTGGCGAAGACGGTTTCATTGTGGTCACAGTCACCGTGGGATATAACCCACGAGAAATGTGACTTTTATATGGAAACTGATTGTAGGGCTCGGACGTCGACGACAACATTGGATTATTGACTTCCATGTCCGGTAACTTGTTTCTTGCATTACCACGGCGGGTAACACTTCCCTTCCGCTTTCTCCGATGGTCATGGTGATGTCCGAAGAGCACATTGTCACTGTTCCGCGAGTCCATTAAAAGATGCGTGCGGAAATGTAAATTGGTCATTTTGATTCTTTTTCAAGAAGATTTTTAAAGATTTTTAAATGAAATGACGATTTGTTTTGTTTGAATCTCGAACACGTTTAAGGCACATCTGCTGCTGTTAACGGCAAGAAGGTTTTGGCTAAATTGAGCCTTTGGGTGGAGCTTGATCGAACCTCGTGCTACCTATTTATAGTTCGGTCGCGCCCGTGATGTCATCATTTAATAATACTAATGCAAGTTTTGCTTAATATTTAGTAATGAAACGTGTACAGTAGTCATTTCGAGGGTCGCGGAATTGAGGAAAGGTGTTAATTATGCAAATCAATTCGGTTTAGTAAAGGGGAAAGGGGCGTTAAAAATTTTTTTTTGAATTTTTTTATTTAAAGAAAATTTTTTTAATGAATTTTAAAAATTTTTGAAATTTAAAATTTGGATATTAAACGTAAATTTGTTTACAATTTTTTGGTCGTTTGGTGTGTTCGTGTCATGATTTCATCGATAATGAGCTTGTATCCTCAAAACTTGATTTTTTTTACACTTGATTGCCGATTTTACGAGCGTCATTACAAAGAGTTGGCAACTACTATGTTTTGTTTGGTCGCTATGACTACGATTATTTTGTAGCTTGAATTGTTGCACTCTCCGACCTCATTATTTCTATTTTTCCTTTCAAAATAGGGGCGATTTAATGATGGCAAATGATCCGATCGATAACGATGACAAAACAAGAGTCAATAACCAAATTTATAAAATATTAAATAATAAATTAGGCCTGAATAAGTTCGAATATCTTCTTTAAGTCGTGCAAATCTTATTATCTTTGATTAATTCAATTTTCTTGCTCTTAAAATTACATAAGAGCTTTGAATACATTTGCTTCAACCCAAATTTATTATTGCAAGGAAATGGCAAGTTTCAAGCAACACAGAAATAGCATACAAACATTATCAAGAATAGTAACTTTGGCACATACTTTTATTTTTCACTCAAATTCGTTTGAGGTAAGACTAAGAATACAACATGAGTTTAATTAGATAAGATAGATAAATGCAGGCCATGTAACGTAAACAAGAATTGATGTAAGTGCCACTTTAATAAAAATAATAATAAAAAACAGTTTATCTGTTATCTAGAAGGGCTTAATCTGAGAGCTATGGATGTTTTGTAAGTGTTCATAAATTTTGAAAATGGCAGTGAATTAAGTCATGGTTTCACAATTTATCCATTGTTTTGTGATGTAACTACTTTAAGTAGATAGTAGGTTTGGTTTTCTTGTATTTAATGTGTTCTTCATTCATTTAGCTGGCTTTAGAGCACTAAAACTTCATGAAAAATTTAATATTAAATTACTTACAGTAATTTTACAAATGTGATGCAAACTCAGGTTAAAAAACCCCATAGAATTAATTATATAGGAACTTCTAACATCGCTGTGGCATGGACGTCAGATTCCAATATAAAATCTCAGATTTCTATTAGAGCTGTCAGTTAATGGGTTACCAGTGGTTATTTCCAGTAAAGCTCAAACTGAAAATCAATAAATTTTACAAACCCATTAGCACCCATGGCAACCCATAAAAATTTGTGGGAAATTTCAATTTTTAATGTGTTTTTAAAATTCACGAATTCTAAGTGGGAATAACTGGCATTAACTAGCATTAACTGACAGATCTTATGGAAATCTGGAGACTCACTATCTATTGGAGGTCCATAACACAATTTTATATGGGTTCCCATATAATTAATTAATTATATTGCTTTTACCCTGAAAATAAAAATTTACACCAGTTATAACTAACAATTTTGGCCACAAACATCCCATTTGTTCCCAATTCACTTTGATTCAAAAACACTAAACAAAGCAGAATAATTTTTCAGTGCTCAAACCAATAAAACAAACTGATTAAACCAATTTTCGCGACTGTTTTCCTTTCAACGATCAGAAATTGGATATCATTTTAGTCATGTGATGTGAAGTGTCAACAACTAAATTTAATCACTTTTCTGTGATTTCCAGACAAGCGAGCCATCTAGTATCATAATCAGAAAAATTAAAACTTTATATCGATTTCTTTTTACCGCATTCCTCTTGAATAAAAATAGCATTACCACATAAAGAACTCATTGACTCGAAGGTGAGTTGTTGAAATTATAACAAACACGCGCTATACCCCCTTCTGTGCCATGCGGGTCAATGCTGCCCCTTGTAGCATGAAAGCCCGCAATACAATTTCCACATTGTTACTCGTTGTTACTCGCGTTGCTAAGGAAAAGAATAAAAGTTTACTCAAATAGACGTTTTATAAAGTGGAATTACACAATACACCCATAAATAATTAACGATTTACAAATGTTACCTTTGATGTTTTGCGTTTATATCGAATACTGGCACTTAATTTAATTAAAATAAGGGTGTGGGCCGAAAATTAATTTGTAATGTGTTTATATACACTAAAGTAAGTTGTAATTGCAACGTGCCGTTGTTTTGTGTCATAGCATTCATAACATGCAGTTTTTGAAGCTGGTTACATGCTCTGTACTGCGACTGTGTTGGCATTTTTAGAATATCGTACATGGATTTTGGATTTTGTAATTGATTTCTAATTCTAGGAATTTTAAGAGAAATTAAATTGAAAATTAAATCGGACGAGTTGTAGCTTACCTAAAATTCGCCACACTCTAAGCCTACAAACGTTTTCCTACAGTCTTCATTCGTATTTTATTTCGGTATTGATTTTTCCAGTTGCCTTGGTAACCAGCATCCAAGAAAATGGCTACTACGACCAGACTACGACTGGGTAATGTGTTAGTTCGTTTAAAGTTAATATTTCGAATAAAAATCAAAGAAATCTTTTAATCGTTGTGTTATTTCCGAATTTTTGTACATTTATATTTTTTAATAAAATTTAATTTTTAATTAGGATTTTAAAATTTAAAATTTTTGTAAACAAAATAATATTTTCTAGAAATTTAAATTGTTCCGTAAAAACAGTTTAAAAAATCAAATAAATAAGTAAAAAAAGAAAATTAAGAACATCTTTTTGAATGTAAATAAATCGCCGAGCTTGATGACGTCATTAGAGCTCGCTAGCGTGACGTCGTCTTTGATCTGCGGGATAGGAATGTGGAATTCTTTAAGTTGTGTGGTGCGGTACTTTAATGGGACCAAAAGGACCGGGTAGAGCCATTAGAAATTCTAAAAAGTCTTATCACAATGTTTTTAAAACACAATAAGCAATTTTATACTTAAAATCCCGCTCATGCGGAGATTTGTGCCAAAAATTATGGTACCTTTCACTATAACACTTATTAGACAGTAAGTTTTTTGTTACGAGCTTCATACACAAACTCACCATTTTGACATTTTTTTCTTTTTGTAACTTTACAGTGGAGAAACTAAAGCAAATAAGGAAAATGTGATACAAGGTTTTTACGATGTGTATATACTGTAAGCTTTTGCGCATTGATTAATTATTATATTTGCATTCATCTTAGGTCAATCTGATGTGCCCTTATCTGATGTTGGAATAAAACAAGCCCAACTGCTAGGACAAAGATTGCAGAATCAAAAATATAGTCATGTATTTGCCAGTGATCTATCACGAGCAAGAGAGGTATTTTTATGAGTTTGGTGTTAATCGGAAGTGGAATTATAATTAAAGTTTTTAATTGGTTATATTAATTCATTATTTATTTACGTCGTTCATTTCGTTTTTTGCGAAGTGAATTATAAATGTTTAGATGATAGTAATGATTAAACGTTGTCATTAATATTTCAGACTGCACAAACAATTCTTGATAAAAGTAACTACGTTAATGGACCGATAGTACAGGATTCGCGACTTCGAGAGAGAGTATGTATAAAATTAATTACCACAAATAACTTTTGTATTTGTTGTAATTATAGTAGGAAAATTTTTATCAAGGAGAAAAAAATTTTTCAATTTGAATAATTTTTTTCGCCATTGCAATCAATGGAAAGTTAATTACTAAATTGCACAGTTCATTTCAATTATTTTTTGCGTTGCTGACAATTTTTTGTAGGTTTGTTACAAGGTAAACTTCACTTTCTATTTTGTAGTTTTCATTTTAAATTTTTAAATGAAACAAAAGCATTTCAAATTTTATACTTTATTTATAAAAAAAATTAAAAATCAATTTATGAATTAAGTTTACATTAGGGAAAAAAATCAAACATGGTGGATCCCCTGCATGAGGCAGTTTTTAATTTAATATTTATTAAACAATTTGAAAATTTGTTTTGAAAGTTTAAGTAAAAATGTATTTTAATTTCTTTTTTCTCTTATGTAACACTAAAGAAAATTTTATTTTCAGTTAACAGAAATTTATGGAAAAAGTTTAAATATTTAAAGAAATTTAATTTATTCAAAAATATTTCACTCGTTTAAGCCGTATTTACATGCAGCAGCATTTAATCGAAGTCAAGGATTTGTGTAACACGTAAAACAGGTCCACATGACAATGTTGTCTACATTGACACTGGATAATAAGTGGATTAGATGCTTTCTTTCCTTTTACATTGCAAATGTTGTTTATAAAATAGAAAGCTTTTGTTTAAATGAAAATTGTTGTCTATAAAAGATGGCGATGTGGATTTTTCGACAAAAATAAAAATTGAAATTTGGGAGGTAGAAATTGGGTGTTAAAAATTAAATTTTTTTTTTTAAATTAGGCTCAAATTAGGTTGAGAAAATTGGTTGCTGAGATGGAAAAGTTCAACAATAACCATTCAAAACAATATAACTTAATTGAATAAGCTTTGACAATCAAATAAATGCTAAAATTGAAACACATTTAGCCAATTGTCAATCATCAATTCTATTTTGTGATTTACCCATGTAAAGCAAGAGGAGCAAACTTGAAAATTTGTTTTTTTCAGAATTTTTTTTGGGTTTCACCCTAATTTTAACAAATTGATTTGGGGGTTAAAATAAGAGTATTTTTGAGTTTTACCTTAAAATCTCATATTCTAGTCCTTTTCAAATAATAATATTTATGTAATTATTGAAATTGCTATGATGTTTAATTGAGTTGATGTGTAATCGAAGAGCATTGAATGTTATATTGTTAATACGGAGATTTAATTTTGTTTCTTTTTTGTAGAAGTTTGGCGATGTTGAAGGAAAACATGTGAGCGAATTAAGGAAACTTGCTAGTTGTGCTAATCAAGTAATTCCACACTACACACCTGTTGGTGGTGAAACACTTCAACAGGTACATATTTTGCCATTGCTTTAATTTATCTTCATCGAATAGTTACTTTTATACAAGTATTCTGGAGACACGAAATGTAAATTTTTATATTAATTTGAATTGTTAGGGAAAATTCTGCAATTATTTTAACATCTTCAAACAGCTGACCTGTTCGCTGTTTTGAAGGTTATTAGATAAAGCCAGACGACTGAATTGTTTTGCTTGTTGATTGATTCTTAAGCAGAAGTCAGTTCGGAATTTAGTCTGGGATAACGGAGACTGCTGATAGGCTCATTCTGGCTTTCTGGCTGATTCTTGGTGAGTGGTGCAGTCTGGTATCATTTTCAGAGAGCAAAACTGAAAATTTCTTGAAAATTCAGTGCCCAGTGAATGATAATATAGCCTCTGAAAGTGGTTGTACAACCACTTTGAAAGTTTGAGTTTTAAGAATAAAATATGATCGATCAATGCACAAAATTTGAATTTGTACAAATTCAATTGAAAATTGCAGAAAATACACAGTTCAGAGGAAAGTGTATAAATTTTACAGAAAATGTATTTTAATTGATTTTATTTTTTTTATATTTAATTCATTCTACAATAAACTAATCATTTCTATAAACTCTCTGAATTATTCAGTCCACCATTGCTAAAAGAATAAGTAATTAGAAAGTAGATAGAAGAGTACTAGTTTAGAATAAGTAGTTTTTGATGTATAATCATTAATTTTTATTTGTGCAAAAATGAATTACTTCAGAACACATTTGATTGCTAGCACTTAACCTTTGGAACAAATCACTGGGAGGTCAGCTGATGACAAATCAAATAACATTTTTCTTTCTATTTTTTCAATAAAAAAAAAAAATTTGCGAAAAACAAAACTTAAGTCTTGTAACTTATAAATTCAATGTTAATTATAAATCTGAGTCATTTATTCTTCGAACCAGCCTTGAAAGCTCATCGCTCCCATATAATTGTAGACATTACACAACATCTTATCGTATAATTTCCTCCAGTTTTAACCAAATACTATAATTATATAAAACTTTACAGGTTCGTGAGCGCGCAATACTATTTTTCCAAGACTTATGCCAACAGTTAAGAAAAACAGACGAAATCAACGAAGACAAGAAACTCGAAGAATCAGAATCGGAGAATCTTTTGCGTAACACCGGAGTTAAGCGAAGAAGACAAAGCGATTCCTGCAGTTTGGATCCAAGCCTTACCTTGAGATTATCATCGGACGAATATCTGAGCGCGGAAAGCAAGCAGTCACGGATAGACATCGAAATCGACGAAAAGCAGCAATTAGATAGCGTATCTAGCACCAAAATCCTGAAGAGTTCTTTATCATCCGCCAACGGCAACGAACACAACCTACAAAGCGATCAGTTGAAGGCGACCGAAAACGCCGACTCGCAAGCAAGCAGCAACGGCTCGAGCGCATCGCTCTTATCCGTTTCATCAACAACAGGTGACGGGAAACAAAGCCTGGCTGATGATCTCGATGGAGCAGTAGTGGCCAACGTTCTCGTCGTCAGTCACGGCGGCTTGTTGAAAGAGCTGATCCGCCATTTTGTTGAAGATCTGGGCTGCATTTTGCCCCCCGGTAGCCGGTTGCAAGCGTTTAAAATAAGTCCTAATACGGGTTTGTCGAAATTTACAGTGACTGTGTATAATGGAGACAAGCTGCCAACTGTTACTTGTCACGTGATTCACGATGATAATCATTTGTCAGAAAATGGCTCAAATAGAAAAAATTTGGGGATTTAAAAGATGAAACTGCCTTAATGAAACAAAAGTTTTCACGCGGAATTAAATGTAGCATACAAGTCTTTGATAGGTCGTAATTGTTTTGTACAGTATGCTACAACTTTAAATTTTGTATTAATATTCAAATAAATGAAAGGTTATTTTTTGTAAATTTTTGAAATAGCATTTGAGAATGTTGATGTATTGTACAAGTAGTAATGAAATAAACAATTGAAAATAATTTTTGGTTGTGTGTTTTCATGCGAGTTGTCAAGATGTTGACGGAGGTTCGAGAAGAGTTCTGGGTTAATTAGTAAATGCAAAATGGCTTAACGAGCTATTTGTTGCTGGGTTTGTTAATGTTAATCTGTGGGGTTGATTTGCAGGACCTAATTTGTCATTTGTCTTCGTTAACAGCCTATACTGCTTTTCAACGGTTCTTTATCCATTACAGCATCGGCTGTTTGTTCAGGACTTTGTTTTGGCGCAGTTGATATTCTTCAAATAATTTGGGTTTATTGTACAATTAGATAAAAATGTTTGATGTCGATAAATGGCAGTTAATTCGAGTCATTTGAGTTATGTGATTGTATAGTACTCAATCTTAAATTCATTACTTTTTAACGTTGTCATCAAAAGGGAATTGAAAAGTGAATTATCTCTGTGTGTTGGTTTCACTTTGTCATGACTTCGTATCACATACTCGAAAAGAAAGGATAAAATGAAAAACATAAACAAACGCAATCAAATTTGAAAAATATATCGCGTGTGGCTTTTTGTTCCTGCTCGCACTAATGCAAGCAAAGCACGCAGTATTCTTATTTTGAAACCAGGATTCCATTCAGTCAATAGATATCAAATTTGTTTATCCGCATTTCATTGTCTATAATTAGATTTTATTGATTTTGTGGTATAAAATTTCCTTACAATTTTTATTATGGGTAATTTCCCACGACTACTGTAAATATGTGCTTTAAAAATATTTACATTTCTCACGATTTTTACTATAAAGAATAGAAAAATATTTGAAACGATGCCAAACCAAGCAAACCTCAGAAAGTAAATTCATCAGGTGAAATCAATATTGTTCACTGAAGTAATGGCTCTAGCTGTTACATCACCAGGTCCTTGGGTGGAGGATTACAGCTTCCCACCCTTTACAAAATGAATGCGCCTTTGATGTGCCCTTGACATTTTTTTTCTTCTTCGAAATTGCTAGTTGCATAAATTTTTTTATGCCAGATTTTTATGTGTTTTTTGTTTTACCATTGTTTACGACCGTAGGAATAAATTGTCTTAATTTAATATACTTAGTAAATTTGATGGAAAATTTTGAAAATAGAAAATAAATAATTTTTTTTCCTTATTTTGATCTTTACTTACTGCGCAAATCCCAGATCGGAAGGGTTAAAAGCCTTATCAGTATGACGAAAGAGCTGTAAACGGCCTCGTAGAAATAACAAATCATTATGAACACTAAAGGTGAGACAGGAAGTAAATAATATTACAACGAAATGTTTGTTAGTGCAGAGAAGTCTAATCTAGGGGGTAGCAATTTTTCAAATTTATTGCAATATTATTTTTTATCCCGATAATTGACAACATAATTACTGTAATTGCTATTTGATATGTTGCTTAAATTTAACAGTTTGTAAACATTATACGGAAATTTTTGATATAATTAATAAAAAACAAAGTTTTATTAGAATTAAAT
>JAQIXT010001565.1:0-14915 GCA_034700445.1 Stenotaenia linearis
GAAAAAACACGTGTGAACCGTAGGTAACTAGGTACGGGTCTGATAGGTACCCGGATACTACGTCATCTCAAGGTAACCCGGAAGTTACGAATGAGATGGAATTATCTTTACCAGCGAGAGAAATCGGTGCTCGTTTCTCATGGACACGTGCGAATACCGCTTTCCATGAAATGTTAGCGTTCCGCACATGTTTTATCCACTTTTTTCCTTACTTTTAAACCGAAACACGTGTGGTTTTGCTTATAAATTAGGCAAATGCACGTGGATTTAATTACTCACGGTAAGTGGTAAATATGGAGATTTTTACCTGATTTTCTGGGGACTTCCGGTGGGGGTGGGGGATAAATCTGATTCCAATTTGTTAGCAATTAAGCGTAAAGTGAAACTCGGGTAAAACTGCGTGGCGGTAGCTGAGCGAATTTTCTGTAATGGGAGTGGGGTTAAAGGTCAGGCCTTCTAAAGGTAATTAACCCAGTGGGATTTGAGTCAGTCTAACTAATGATTTCCTTGTTAAGTTTCAAACGTCTTCAGCAATCAGTTTGTGGACTTGTAAGGCTCATTTAAAGTCGAAATTACTGCTTTTTGAAGAATTGTGAAAATTGATTTTAAAAATCGGTGATTTTTTTATAATTTTTTTGCTTAAAATTTACAGATATAAATTTTTTGTTTGATATAATTACTTAAATTCAATTTTTTAATGCAACGATGCAACAAAGAGAATATTTTTTGAGTGATTTGCACATTTTTGAGGTCATTTTTTTAATCACTGCATTATTTTTGCATTATTAATTTTTTTGCTCAATTGTGACCCAGGCGAAACTTAAGAAAAAAATTTCTACAATTTATCCAATTTAATGTTAAAAATTACGACGCTCTCGAATTTCAAATCGACTTTCCCCATCAGTTAATTAAAAAAATTATTCCACCAAAAAAAATCGTACATATGAAATACACATGAGAGGGTATTTGTTAAAAGCTTATATTTCCGCGGTTGCGATGAGAAGACCGCACAAAGTTTGCGCGCGCCTTGATTAAACTTGTCATGGGTAGTAGACCGCGAGTCTGGCTGGTTGCGACGGCGCCGGGAATCCGCTTCCGGACGCCGCTGCGTCGGCTGACAACTTGACGGCCATCCATCGTGTCCGCGCGGCGCATCAAAGCCGACCCAGTCTCGGTGTTTTGACGCTAAAAAGTAAAGAAAAAGTGTATTGTAACAAGTCAATCAATTAGCAAACGCTCGTAATATTTGCTTTTAAGGGGAGGTGGGTGTGGTGAAGGTGGCGTTCGTCGGCTGTTGGCCTCGTGTAATGTGAGAATGCCAGATGAGCACTTGTTTACAAAGCCAATTAGCAGACGTCTTCTTTTTTTGCCCTTTCTGTCGGGGGCGTCTGTGACTGTCTTCCCCTCTTTTCCTGTCGTGGACTGTGACAAATTATTTCAAATTGGGAATGAGACGCTGCCAATTTTTTTTTTTTACTTTTTGGTGGTTCATCTCGAACCATCTGTGGAGAAATTGCGGGAGAGATGGGTCGACAAACGGTTGAAGTAAGTTTTCTTTGGGCATCCGCGTAACCTAGAAATGACACGGTGAGCGGTTCCGCCAGCAGTCAGAGAGATAGTGATTCCAACGTGGGGTTGTCAGAATCAATTGGGTGAGATTTTTTTTTGGGTAGGAGAAGGATGGGAGGTTTTGTTTGTTTCTGGGAAATCGGAATTTTAACTCTGTTTGATCTATGTCAGGGTAGTTTGTCTAGACCGCTGTTTGAAAGTGTCAGGTTTCTCCATTCAAAAGTAGAGGTTTGTTTGGAGAGAAGTGAGTTGAGTAAACTAGGACATAAGCACCCGTGTAAGTGGAGATGTAAGAGTATACAATGATGATATTGCAGTGTCTTACACTTGGGAAAAAAACAGATTTACAAATTATAAAAACAACTATGCGTTACATTTACGGTTTTACGGTATTAAAACCACACTTTAAATAGCTTTTGTAAATTTTGTAAATTTTGTAAATTGTGCTTTTACAAGCGTTCGTAAACTTAAATGTAATGTAAATTAAATTTTTACAATAAATTTAATTACGTAAGTTTTTGTAAATCTGTTTTTTTTTTTCCTCCAGTGTTAGAAACGTTGTATTTATGGATGATTATTGTACCGTATTTATTGTAATTTCTACGGTTACTAAGGATTTTGATATAATTGCTTCGAGTGTCATTCAGGAAACATCTCGCTTCTTCTGTCATGGTTACGTTAATTCCACAAACTCAACAAATGCAACAATACGTTGTAGGAATGCAATACCCCAGTGAATCGTGAAAGTTGATTCAAAATTATTTATACCATACAAAAAAAAAGATTATAACAACATTAAAATGTCATTTATAAGCATTGTTTCAACATTTAACATTAAATTAGCATTTATATTACCGAACATTGATTTAATGTTATAAAAAAATGTTAAATTAACATTTGATCAACATTGAAGTAACGTTAGCTGTTTTATTGGGACACAATACACAAGAGTAGCAAAAACAGAACTACAACAATACAAACGTAAGTAAATAAAACAAAACAGTTTATAATATAGAAATAAATAATTGGAAACAAATGCAATATCGTGGCGTCAAAAGTATAAAAATTGTGTATGCGCTAACCCTGTTTTGCTGATAGCTGGGAAAAAAGTGACCTCAAAACTATTCGTCTCATAAATTATATATATCTCTACAATCAATTTGCATTCTTCCAAATTGTAAGTTGAAGAATTGCCCGCAGTGGACGTCAAATTTGAAAGCCGCATCTGATCAGTCGTCTTGAAATAAGAGGCAGTTGCAATCTCACATTAATTTCTGCCAGTTTTAATTCGCCACAGGATTTTGAATCGCACTCAATTTGTGTTCTAGAGGAGATTGAAATGCATATCTGACTCGTGAATTATTCGTTGATTAGGCAACCTTCCAAAAACCGCTCCATTCTTCTCCGTCTTTGCTCATGCAACAACAACTCAGAGGACAACTTCACTTAGCCACCATTATTTATTACTCTCCACTGCAATTTATTTTTGGAGAAAACAAAAGAAGAAAAAAAAAACAAATAACTTTTAACTTTGCTTCCAAACGTGATGAAGCATTTTTAAAATTTCTTTCTCAAAAGGAGGAAATGCGTGTTAATTTCACGTAACCAAGGCGTCATTCACAATGGGATGTTGATAGTGTTGCCAGGGAAACAAGAGCACGGTCATCTGTCGCTGCTCGAAACCATAACTCAGACGCGTCCAGGCTTGCTAATGGCGGTTGAAAGGGGGAACGCGGTGCTCATTGCTTTGCGTTCATCCATCAGTCGGACCACGTGCAACGGGTGACACCGAGTCCGTGTAGCGCATGATTGAGCAATGAACACTGTTGAGACGCATTTGAGAACGGTGCAAAATAATCTTCCGGGAGATTTAACTCATGATGAATTTCATTGACCTCATCTTCCTTTTCTGGTTTTTTAATGCGGAGGGAGGAGAGAATGGAGTGGATTTTGAATGGTGAAATGTGAGTTATTGTGTTGTGTGGGGTTTGTTTAGTGTTTTGTTAATTTGTTGGTTTTATGGATTTTGGGTTTTGGGTTTTGGAGTGTAACTGTTGTTAATTTGGTCGATGGAAGGGAGAAATGTAGAAATGGGAAATAGTTGTTCTTCTTTGGCTTTTGATGATTTTGTGTTTGGTTTTTGTTAAGGTGGATTGAGTTTTGTGAACGTTTTCGGATTTATTTCGGATTTTACGAAAGGTTTTTGAATTGTGTGGAGGGTTTGGGGATATTTTTGGATTTTTTAAGGATTTGGTCAAAGATTTTTGGATTTTTGAGGATTTATGAATGGTTTTTGCATTTTATGAAGAATTTTTAATAGCTTTTTTGTAGTATAATTTTTTTATTCTGCTATTTTTGAAGTATTCTGTCGAAAAGGAAAATTTATTTCCGGATTTTTGGATTTTAGTCTATTTCTTGGTACTTTGAAACTATTGAATATCCAATAGTGATATTTCCATACCCACCTACAAAACTCAACAAAACTGCCTTTTAGACCCTTGAATTAAGCAAAGAGTTGACTAAAGTCCAAGAAAAATACATCAAAACATTTACTTAGCATAATTTTAAATTTGCAAATTTTAACTACTGACAGGCGAAATTCTGCAATGAAATGAGGTACTAGAAGAGTTAACATTATTTACATTCTATTTTAAGTAAACTCTGAGAAATTAAACGCTAAGCCATTAATGGAATGGAGTGTGGGCGGAATGATGTCATTCATTTGGCGCAGCCCCCATCTCGTCTCGTTCTTAATGGTAGCGGTGACAGAGTGCGCAAGGGGTCATCGATCTTGAGGATGTTGCGAGCTGAGCTGACGTCAGGTGGCGCTTCATTAAACCACTTCATTAATTCACGTGCGTTGATGGGCGCGTGCTCAATATTCGCTGCGTGATTGAAGAAGGAGCTGGCGAATGGAATGAGGCGCCCGTTTCCCCCTGCTGCCTTCAATCTCTTGTACAGAACCAATGGCGTGCAAATAATTAAGTGACTATTGTGCTCGGATTCGACAAACAAGAATTCACAATGAGTTCTCATGAATAATCATTCAAATCTTTAATGACACGAATTTTGCATGGGTAATATGAGCTGTAGATGGACGGTCGCGTAGTTAAGGCTTTTAAACGATGTACTGTCAATCAAAATGTGAATTTTCGGTGATGAATTTGTACGATAAAACAAGACTGAAAGAAAACCGTGAATGCAACAATTTAAGGCAAAATTTTAATTGTTCTTAAATAAAACAGGAGGTATAAAACAGTATAAATATTAAATAAAATAATAGGAAAATTATGTTTACCAATGGAAAACCGGAATAACTATGTAAAAATCGTATAGAACAATAGAAAACCCTATAAAACATGAAATAAGAATACCAAATAATAGAAAAACAATGTAAAACTCGCTTAAAACATGAAACACAGTGGAAAATTACATAAAACCGGGAAACCCTCATAAAACAGTAGAAAACCAACGTTAAACAATAGATAAACAAAATAGATTAGATAATGTAAATAAATTAACAAAAACAATAGGAAACCAAGTAGAACAATAGATAAACAAGATAAACGATTAGACAATGTGAATAAATTAACAAAAACAATGGAAAACTTACATAAAACAATAGGAAAATCACATAAAACAATGGAAAACCCACCTAAAACAATATAGATACCAAATAAAAGAATTAACAATGTTAAATAGTTTAACAAAAGCATGAGAAACCATTAGAAATCAATAGAAAATACAACCACAAAAAAAATCAAAAAATCAGGTAATTAACACAGATAAATCAACAGAAAACACACAAATCCAAAAAACGCAAAATATTCTATTCCTACAAAACCATTTAATAGCCCAACAGCAGATTTTTTTCCAAAAACATATTACAACGTTATAAACCTACATGTCTATGATAAACGACGACTCGTAAAAATTTTACGACTTCATTTTTAAAAGTATTTTTATATTTTTATTATTTTCCATATTTTTTTCTGCATGTCCTATTTCGACGGAGCGGAATTCCATTGTGGTGTAAAGTTGTCTTTTCATGGAGATTGGTGCGTCATTGAGAGGCAAGGCAGTGAAGCCTGAATAAAATATAGTGGCTGGCGATGCTGACCACCTGAAAATTGGTCTCTGGTGACATTTTATGAGGGAACGCTCATGATTTACGTCTTTGCGATACAAAAGAAAAGAGAATCATTGTGCATTTTCTATGGACTCGTAACGGAAATATCGAGTCGATACAATACGTTCAGCAATGGAGCATGATGATGCTATTGAGGCATGCTGATTGGCCACACGTCAATCGGGTGATATCTTAGTCAATGTAATAAACACATCAAAGTGCGGATATTGTTGTACGAAGGCCACCGGCAGTAAATGTTTGGCGAAAACGATTTCGCACCTCCGCCCACTTAGACGAGTAAAGTGTTGAAAATGAGTGATTGAATGTTTGTAATACGGGAAGGACGATACGAGTGAAAAACACGCAATGTGGGTGGATTTTAAGTTGAAATTGCGATCATTTTGATCAAATGGTTGATATCCTATAATAATGTTTGGGTTTGGAATTGCGTAAGTATTGATTCGAGGTGTATACACGTATTTGGTCGTCTCGTGGGATGAGGAATTGAAAGATAAAAATACTATTTATTAACCAAAATTGTGTGATAAGATATTTATGGGGTTGTTTATTATAATTAAGCACTGGTAAGAGTTTACTGTTGAAAAATATCATAAATTGTAGATAAAGTTGCAAAAATTGCAGAAAAGGCAACAAAAATGCACAAAAATCTACACAAATTGCAAAATAATTTACAAAGAATGAAGAAAAACCTACAAAATGCAGAAATATTACAAAAAAAATGCAGACAAACCTACTAAAATTGCAGTAAAAAGTACAAAAATTGCAGAAATTTTTTTTAAAATGCTGTAAAAATCTGTGTGTAAAATTTCGTCAGTAAATTCTAAGAAAAATTTACACCTAAATTGAAATTTTCACATACGAAAAAAAAAAAAAAACTCTTTTAAGATTTCAAAGCCAAATCTTCGAAAATTAGAAATGTTACACAGTCAAATAGATTTCTATACAGAGAAAAATGAGACTTAGCTTTTCCCCCTCACTTTATATACAAAGATTTTGTACTTGACCACAAGTTTTGCAATGGAATGGAATTCCCAACAACTGAGCTTTTGGCATCGATTATATGTCGTCTGACGCATCAGATTCAAAGATCTTTCGTGCTATTTTTATAGCTTATTATATGACAAAAATCTTTATATAAGCAAAACACTAAAAATACAAACATTTTTATATCACAACTGAATAAATCACATTTTTTCCTACCATTCTTCTCATTCAAACTCCAAAGAAAATTTTTTCACTTAACAAAAAAACAGAAGAAAAACTTGCTAAATGAATCATTTCTGACCTAATGCAATTTGCGAGCCCAGTTTACCGGTTCCACCTTTCAGTGCGAGACCACCCCCGCGTTTCAATCGTCATCTGTGATTACCTCTACATACCTGCGAGATAATTTGCACCTGATGACCGGTCATGGCACCCACCTTGACATGAAGGGCTTGTCTCTACCTCTAATCAGACGCGAACACCACCTGTGGGCCACACAGCGACCAAATTATACATTATATTAATAAACCAAGAATATCTTAAATTATTAGGCCTAATTCAATAATGCAATGCAAAAGCCATTCATCTTCCTCTTTTTACAAACGCAGTTGACGTTTTTGGTTTTATTCGGGGAAAAAAACATCATTTGCATCGTTCATTGGACGCAGTCGATAATTATGATGATTTAAAAGACGATTTTTATTTGTCGATCGATTTTGGTGTCATAAAACGTGACTAGCGAGAGCGCCATTATATCAGTTTGCAGTAATGATCCTTCATGCTCGTTTTTCTAAAGCTAAACGTGTTGTTCGATATAAGTCCTCGTTTTCGTGATCACGGCATAGCATTCTCATTAGTTTCCTCCCCGTTCCATTGACTGTGTGCTATTCCCATTAGGCATGCGCACTTGACTCGTTTCCTAAACAAACAGACTATTGGGAGAAAGCGAACGTTTGCGCTTTAATCGTTCTTTCCCAATCACGACATTTGCTCATTAACTAGTTGGTTAGGCACCGAATTTGTAACGCTGGAAGGTCATTTAGGGTTGAATTTTAAGTCATTTCAATAAAATAATGGATAATAATTACATTAATGCACGTTAAAATACGATTTTTGAATTTTTTTGGAAAAAGAAAACTCTTTTTGTTATTTTATAATGAAGTGTTGTCTGCACATGATGGAAGATGTGCAGTTAATGAGAGGGGACGGGTTAATACTCAAAGAAGAGTTGGATTAATTGTCTTTTCTCTTTTGTTGATGATTGCAGTAATGTGCGTGGATTCCAAGCATAAAATGACTGGAGTTTGTACGAACTGTAGAGGAGTGTCAACGTGTAATAAATTTGTGGAAAAACTGCATAATTTGTCAGCAATTTATGTTTGAAGTTGAAAACATTAAATTTTGAAAAAATTCCGACTAGGAGGTAACGCTCTGTGAGACCTCACAACTTGTAGCGCAAATATATCACTAAGGAGTTGTTTATATTCACAAATGTACATTAATCGACACGCGTATTAAACGCGGCCTTAAATGGAAACGGTTTTTGTGTGTTTGTTTCAGTTATTTCTTCATAACTCATCGTTTCATGGCCTCTTTACGTTTAATGCATTTAATGTATTTTGTGCTCTGAAAGTTTAATAAGGTTCGGTGTTGGACGTCAGCGGGATCTGTGTTTGGTTTTTGTAATTTTTAGTTTTTTGGTGGTTGGGTTCCACTGAGGCTCCATCTATTGTGGGAATGGAGAAGTGGAGTTTGTGGTTGGGAATTGTGAGGCTGCTGCCATCTAGGAGGTTGAATGGGATTTGAGATGAAAGGGGTTAAGAGAATTTTTAATTTTTTTTAAAAAAAGAAATTAATTCTATCTAGGTATTACGTTGTGTTTAATTTGTTGTAATTAGTTTGGGTAAAAATGTCAAAAGTGAAGTCTTAATAGTTAATCATTTAATGCGACTTAATTAGTAAGTCGTAATTATGGTAATCCTTATCTGATGAGGTCAGTTTACGAAACCATATATCACGCAGAATGAGAAAAGCGGATAATTACATTAAGTTTACTCGAATTTAGTTTTTAAGAATTTCTACTGGGTTTACATTCTTTAGGGTATTATTCTGCTTTTATGAGCATAGAATCAATTCAGATTCGTCTTAAAAACTGGATTTGATTAAACGCTTAATGTGAGTTTTCCATTTTATTACTTCTGTAGTGTTGTTTCCGCGCAATCATATTGTGTCATATTAACCATATACAAATGTGTATTTGTATCATTCCTTCTCATTGGCCGATTCAGTATCGGTTTTGTTTTTCATACTTTGTACTTCACTTGAAATAGTCAATTGTTAACACGTATTTATGCGTCCGTAACCGGTTAAGACATCTTTTATTTGCTGAAATATATTTGGAAAAGCCCACAACACTATCGATTTCCAATGCGACTAATAATGAAAAAAAAATGGGGGAAAAACAGTTTTTTGACAACTTTATTTGGAATTAGCTTTAAAATGTCAGTGGAAAAATATTACTTATGATTAATTAAGGACTAATCTTTTCTTTTTCTTTTTACAGATAAACACTTTTGACGACATTTTGTATCTTTCAGAGTTCCATGAATTCAACTTCTAAGTTGAGACTAAGCAACGTTCTTATTTGCTCACAGGATGGCACCAAGAGCGGCGAATGAAAAGTGAAACCGACAACACTGTTTATGTAAAACTTTAATGAAATAAACAAAGCGATTTATATTACAGCTCGTTCGAGTGAGATGAGGAAATGAAATGTGAAATTACACATGAAAATAAATGAAATGATTTTCTCTTTTCCTTAATTTCTACTTTCTAAATTATTTACAGATCTCTCTCAATGAAAATAATTTATTTTTTCGTTTTTTTAGGCGACTTCAACTTCTTAGGCTTTGCTGCTGGTTTTTTCGGCGCAGCTTTCTTCGGAGTTTTCGGCTTTTTCGCTTTCACGCTTTTCTTTTTCTCCACAACTTTCTTCGGAGACTTCGCCTTCTTTTCTTTCTTGACTTTAACCGCCACTTCCTTCTTCTTTTTCTTGGGCGTTTTCTTTGCTTTCTTCACTATTTCGACTTTCACTTTCTCGACTGCGGGCGCTTTAGGTTTTGTGGGCTTTTTAATGGGTTTCTTTACTTCGGGACCAGATTTTTCAGATACGCGAAACGATCCAGTTGCTCCTTGACCTTTGGCGTGTTTCAAAACTCCGCTGGTGACGCCTCTCTTTAAAGCCATCTTTAAATGAGTATTGACGACTTTGCCATCTTTGCCCACGTTGTAGTGGCTCATGAGGTATTTTAAAATGGCTTGACGAGATGACCCATTTCTTTCTATTAAAACAAATTGAAAAAAATTGAGATTTTAAATTTCAGAAAATTTAATTTTAATTTGTTTTCTGAAAATGGAGAATTTTCGCACATATTAATTTGTTTTCTGCAGAATTTTCCCAAATTCGAACTTTTTTTCTGCAGAATTTTTACAGAATTTTTGCAGAATTTTCGCACATTTTTATTTTTCTGCAGAATTTTTTTTATATTTAAACTTGTTTTCTGCAGAATTTTTGCATATTTAAACTACTTAAACTTTTTTTTTTCTGAAAATTGAAATTTGGGTCAAAATTAATTTAATTTTTTTGACCCGAATTTTAATTTTCTCAAAAATTACGATCAATTAGCGATGCTAAAACTTTTTTTTTCTTTTGTTATATTTCAAGATCCTACCTTTAAGTGCGTTAATAGCAGCCACTGACATTTCCATATACTTGGGATGATTCGACGGAGTTTTCGGCTTCTTCGCCTTCGCTGCCTTTCCCTTCCCCCGTGCCGCGGCCGGAGCGGTCGCACTTTCGGACATGATCGCGATGCTGGATGCTGGACAAATTTGCCACCAACTTCGGTGCAACAACTGGGTGGGTTGTCAAATTGCGAAATGCGAGTGGCGGCGCTTGCTCTGCTATTTATGGAGTAGGCGCCGACCTTACAGAAAACTACAAACAATCCCGACTCCGCTGCGCGCCCGAAAACGACTCTGGCACAGCTCCTGTGTGTTTCTTGCTTGGAAAAACACTCTGCTTCACGCTTTAATATCCGCATTCGCAGCCCGCTTTCCACGCAGACGTGCAGCAGAGATACTCAGCTTCGCTGACCAATATAAATTTCGACGCTACTAACAACAACTTCTCCGTAATTCGCTAAAAACAAGGGATCGCGACGCTCGTCGAAACATGATTTGCCCACATGTCTGTCGCTAATTGCTTTATTCAGGTGAGTAGGCAGTAATGAGCGATCGGGAACAAGACTCGAATCTATTAAGCACAAATCTAACGTGTAACGCGATTTTTTCGATCGATATTTAGGCCGGCAAAACGTTAGTTTTTGCGAGCAACAAACACAAACCGCTCGTCCCCGCCATGTTGATCTTTTGCCTATGCTGTACTGCGGTGGTAAAAATATTTATTTTTCGCAAAAAGTACGAATTGATGAGCCGAAATAAGCTCCTGGGAATGTCGTAGGATGATGTTTGAGATGTATGACAAAGTTTGAGCGATGTAAATATGTTTTAAACTCGTTTTTTCCGAAGTGGCATTTGAAGCTCATATAATTAAATGCATTGAGTTGCGGTGACGTGCGTCGTACTTGGTCAAATGTTAAGAATTTTAAATCGGGTCTAGAGCATTAATATAATGTTGAATCATTTTGAAATTGCTTGTAAATCATTTCTACTAGGCTAGGGAATGATTTTACGGCGGTTAAAACTCGAATTTTAGAGTGTCAACGGATTTTTTTTGGCTTTAACTTATTCAGCAGTGGAAACTAGTCTTAGTGACGTCAGTGTTTGCTTGAATTTTGTTTGGGAATAAAACGAAATTGTTTCTCAGATATTAAGTTTTGATGTTTGAGGTAAGTGTGGATGTGTTGGGAGATGAAAATTGGGTATGTTTTGGTAAAGGGATGCAGTGAGGGAATTGGGTAAAGGACTGTTTTAAGGAGGTTCGGTCGGGAGTTGATCATGGATGCAGTTTGGCAGACATGTTGGCCTGTTTTGATTTTAATTATAAACTATTAATTTTGATGGTAAATTTGTGCAAATTTAGAAATTAATTTTTGATTTTTGAAGATTTTGTTTGAATTTTGGTTTAGTGTCGAATTAGTGTCTGTTTTGTTTTTGTGAGGGTGAATGTTTTTTAATTTAGGGGATGAGAGTAGAAAGATTTGTGTCATCTGATTGTGGAGAAGTGATGATGGAATTAGGTTGAAAAATGGTTTTATGTTTGCTATTTTTAATTTTTTTAATTTTTTTTTATAGATAATTTTAAGAACAGTTTTAAATGGTTTGTGTTTTAAATATTTAACAACTTACGTTTATTTTAAATATGATTAAATGTAGGAATATCATGTTTAATTCCTATCTAATCCCATAAAATTGGGGGTGTAAAATCCAACTCTCTACCTTCCAGTGGTCACCCCTGGGGAACTGAAAGTTTTATGGTTCAGTGTCGCAAAAAGAGAG
This sequence comes from Stenotaenia linearis, assembly GCA_034700445.1. Classification (NCBI taxonomy): domain Eukaryota; kingdom Metazoa; phylum Arthropoda; class Chilopoda; order Geophilomorpha; family Geophilidae; genus Stenotaenia; species Stenotaenia linearis. Next base: position 12,224 of record JAQIXT010001565.1, read on the forward strand.
CTCTGGTCGGTGGATTTTATTGTTTGGAAGATGCTTTACGATAAATCGTTGCTTTTACTAAACTGAAGTGGACGATCGAACAATAATAAAATGGTTGTTAAAAAGAAATTTAAAGATAAGGTTTATACAAAGTGAATTATTTCATTTATTTTTTTGAACTCAATGGCGCGAGTAATGTCAACAATGGTAGCTGGTGAGAAAGTAGACGTAAAGAATAAGAATAGAGTTGATTTTGGAAAATAATTTTTTTTCTTATTTTTTACCTTCTTAATATTATTTTTAAATGCATTTTCTCTTTACCTGAAATTGTTAATACTTGGTTGAATTTTTTGAGTAATCATTGATTTTAAATCACAGCGCTGTAGAAATTTCTAAAAATAAAAAAAAACCCATTTCTCGGAAATTATCTATTTAAAAATTTGATGCTTTTATTTTCTAGAAAAAAAAAGTTCAAAGCAATTTCAATTATGTACAAAATAATAGCAAAACAAGAAAAAGTGATATAACAGCGATCAAATAGAGTAATTGAGATAAAAGTTAAATCTAAGTTAGCATATTAAGCAAGAAAAGTCAGCAGAATCTGAATAGAAGGGCAAAGAGGCAAAAAAATAGTAAAATGCTCAATTTATTGTACAAATGAGTGTATTTTATTTCTCATTTTTATAATAAATGTTTACACATCACACCATTTTTATATACTCAAACATTCATCATTAGTCACACACTTAAGTTGTAAATATTAATCCCATTGTTATTTTTCCACTATTCAAGCAAGAAAATGTAAGAATTTTACTGCATACCAATTAAGTAAACTACAAAAATGCAATCAAAAAAACATCGTACGGTATGAATATATTTATTAACATTTTGTAGGTGAATCTTAACTGTAACAATAACCAGTTTCAATTAATATCATCACTTCAAAAAATATAGAGATCCCGATACCAAAATTACTGAATCAATACAAAACTCTGAAATCATAGAAAAAATGTTAAAAAATTTCAAAATCCTATTATGGCCACGAATTAATGAGAGATGTAATTTATGGCATATAAAAAAATTATAAGTATATAATAATTTTATCATTAGTATTAAAAAGTTGTTTTAAGGTACCCTAAATGTGTGCATATAAAAAGTTGTTTATTTAGTAAAAGCCGTTATAAGTTAATTATATACCCAATTCTTTTATCAAGAAATTACAGTATACACGTGCATTTTGGGTTTCGAGCTTATTCGTTTTTTAACCTTTCACATTTGTCCAACTCCAAACAAACATAAAAAAAAAATTACGGTTTTTGAGCAAATGCCTCGGCTGGGGATATGACACGGGCAAAAAATTGTATATAATATTTGTAAAAGGGTGTTATAAACATATTCCAATTACTCTCCAATTTGTAAAACTTTAAAAAAATTTCTACTCTCGTATTACTTTTTTAAAAAACGACAAAATTAATCTAAATTGAACAAAATCAAATATTTAAATATTTACAAAAAAAAATTTAAAAAAAAAATTAAAATAAAAACCAAGAAAGCTAAGCAAGTTATTCTCAAGGGCCAAAGCGTCGAAAATTGTCCGATTACCCACTCATAACCGGTTTAAAATGACATCACATTACCCATTAAATACAAAAAACTTAAGTGATTTTTTTAAAAAAAGCAATCAAATGACAAGTTTTTAAACTTCGTCCGGTGCCAGGTCGTGTTCTGTGGCGTTATGAGACGAATCTTCTCCGTTGTTGGTGGAACTTGCAACTTTTGCAGCTACGGCTGCAGCTGCAGTAACAAGTTGGGGATGTGCTGGTGCAGGGCCACCATCTTTCTCTGCGAATTTTCTTTCAAGGTCCCTGATTCTAGCTTCGTGTTTGAGCACAGTCGTTTTTAATCGTTTAATATCATCAAGCGCTTCTTCTAATTTGGCCTCCAATTTTGCAGTCTAAAAAGGAGGGAATAAAACAAATTATTTAACTCGATATTTAAAATTTCAAACAATTACTCACGTTTGCAGCGACTGCGGGTGATTGTGCAGGGGGTGGTTTGTTAGGCATTTTGTCTAATACGTTGGATTTCTTCATTACTTTAAGATCGGCTTGTTTTGAAGGGACATAACCACCTTTCAAAGACATCTAAAAAGAAAAATAATTTAAGTTTCTATGAATTTTAATGGACTTTGTCAAAAAATTGGATCAGGAGTTTTGGAAGTTTTAGAGATTTTGATGGTTGGGTATTTGGGGATGTTGTTTGAAACGGAATGTACATTTTTTGGCTGATTTGCACATCGTGTAAAGCAACGTGTTAGCTTTCTGTGTTTTTTTGCGAAATTTTACAAATTTTGACCCTGGATTTCCACAGGTAACAAACACCTAATTTATATTAATTTCTTACATTAACTAAAAACCAATAACGATACACAGCATTGTTTGCAATTTGTATTATGTTTAATTTTTAAAAGGTGTTTTTCATCCAAATTTTCATAAATTCCATTCAAAAAATTACATATACAAAACTATTGCCTAAAATCCAAACAAGTCCGAATTTTAGGAATTAATTTCATGGATTTTGCTAGTTCGAGCAGATACAGTATCCGATATCTGGATTTGAGAAAATTCACTCGCACAGTACTCACCATTATCGGATCAGCATCTTTTCCCGCAAACCATTCCTCCGCCGATAAAGATGGGATGTCACCACACGT
>JAQIXT010001566.1:0-14914 GCA_034700445.1 Stenotaenia linearis
TAGAGCAAAAATTGGGCAGGTACAATGCCTAAGGGTCCCACAAATAGTTATAGGGTTTTAATTTGCCCAATATTTATATGAAAGTGATTATGAACAAAGATTCATATAAATAGGTGCAGACTTTTAAAATTTGCAATTAATTTTGCAATTTGGATACAGTGTAATTTTTAAAATAAAATGCTGAACAGAAATTATGGATTATCTTGTGTATAAAAACGGATAAACCCACTTTTTTGAGTTAAAAAAATTATTTTTCAATTAAATTATGAATTGGCCGATTCATAATTTCGGTGAATTGTAAAAATCGGTCGGTTAATCGGTATTGGTAAAACTCTGCATCGGCCGATCGGTATGGCAAAAATTGTGAATCGGTGCATCACTAAAAACAGAATGACAACCAGAAAAAACAAATCGAACGAAGAGAAGATGCAAGAAGAATCGCAATCGCAATTGAGTATTTTTTAGTAAGTATCTTATTTAGCTGATAATAACATTCATTTTATTACTAAAAATTTGGCTGAAAAGTTGGAATGCGTCTTATATTGTGTCTTTTTTTAAGTACAATATAAAGCAGTGGTGGAGAATGTGACAACATTTTCGCCACATCCTCACTTTAAGTGTAACTTTTACAATAAAAATTTATTGAAACGTGCAGTTCTTTTACCCAGTAAAAGAATGCATACTTGAATTTCAGAAGTTCAAAGGCGCGTGTAACAGGATGTCAATTTACCACATGGTAATGACCATTTCACCACATGTGGCGAGTGCATTGCACAACACTGGTATAAAGAACATCTTTCAGAACTCAGCGAACAAATAAATCTAATATCAAGTCACGAATAAAATCTGGTTTTCAATGACTACAAAGATTGCAATAAATTTTTAAATCATTTTTAAGTGCTTTAATTTACTGAATTTTATTTGGATTGGTTTAATTTATTGTAGATTTGATAATTTTGGTATTTGTTTTTAATATATTTGACATGTTTGTTGAATTTGAATACCAAAGTCAAAGTAAAAAGTTTTCTTAACTAAATTGAATGAAAGACTTAGAAGCAATAAATGCAGGAAGAAGGGAAGCCCAAAATGACCTAAATTGTCATTCCCTAAGTTGCCTCTTCCATTAGTCCATGGTCTTAGTAAAAATTTAATGCCCTGCTGCAGCTGGATACTACCCACGATTACTACTTGTTTACCTCCAATGCCCTTCTACCCAATGCTAAAACTAACAGAGATTAACTATAAACAAAACTAGTTAGTAACACAAGGTGAAATTGAAGGAAAAAAGCAAAGTTGGGACTCAAGCAAGACTTAGTACATTAACTCTAAAGCTAGGTTCACACTTGAAGTTAATGAGAGAAGTAAGGAGAAGTTAACCGCATTAGTTCACCCCAAGCAGGGATTTTACTATTGATAGTTAGATCGACCTTGCTATAACTCAAACATGAACTACTTCTCCCTACTTTTCTTTCTTTTCCTTACTTCAACTTCAAGTGTGAACCTAGCTTAACATTCTTAATTAAGGTATTAACCCTTTATCTAGGTAAAAGAGCAATGAATCTAACACAATAATCATCAACCCATTAAAACCTAAAATTACATACTTCATAAGAATGATGTACATTGAGTACAACAACAACATAATAACAGACTCCCACCAATGTATTTTCCCATCAGCCATGACCTATAAACAAAACAATCCAATAGAAGACAGTCCATTTCTCAGTACAGTACATTATTTATCACTTACGGCCATCAAGAGTAGTACTGTGATGGCGTAAAAGGCTGTGTCACGTATGAGGGGCCACCAACTTAAAGAGCAAGTCTAAGGAAAAATAATTAATCCTTTGAAATGTTTTGACAACCAATAAAAATTGCTCTATTACCTGTCCAGAGAAGATGGCACAAATGCCAATAACAAACAGAATATTAAAAACGGCTGATCCAATTATGGTACCCGTTCCTACATCAGCTTTAGCAACAAATACGCCTATAAAAGATAGTTCCATCCCATTTTTATTAGATTTTTATAAAGAACATTGAAAATTTACCCAAAATCGATGCAAATAACTCCGGCGCTGAACTCCCAGCCGCCATAAAAGTTGCTCCTGCGACATCTTCACTTAACCCGATTTTCTGTATTAAAATTTTATATTAATAACTCAAAAACTTTGATCATAAATTTTATATTCACTTAAATATATTCATTTTTAATATGCCAAAAGGAGATGGAGGTTTTAAAATTTAATTTAAAATACGCCTACTATATTTGCTTAGCTAATAAACCCACATGGAGTAGAAATGCATTTAAAAGCATTTACGTGTACGGTATCGGAAATGCCTTTAAATGTCTTGACATAAGGGGTTTCATTAAAAATATGATTTGCAAAAAAATCACAAAATCATCTTGAAATGATGGATTTCATTAAAAAATCAATTTTGTTATTATAAAAATAATCAGAAAATCATTTTTAAAGCATGAGATTTTGTGAATCTAAAAGGCCAATACGAGAAAGTGACTTGGATAAATATTGTTTAGATGAAATAGTTTAAAATTATATTAATAAGAACAAATTAATTTTAATTGCAGTTTTCTAGAAATAATTATATGTTAATTATTTTGTCTTGATTCTTGTCTTTACTATTAACTGCTGAATTTGACCCTTGAAAGGTAGATCGGCAAGCCGATCTCCATTTTATTTCTGTGGTGTCATGTTACTTAACTATCCAAAAAGCTCCCTTTGAGCGAGCTTTTGAGACTATTGTCGGATTGTTCGATTTTATAATTATGTGATTGTTCACTTAGATTGGGTAAAACACAGTCACATGACAAGCAATAAAATTGCAAAATCGTTAAAATTAATAAATTGCATAATCGCCCGAGTTAATTAAACTCCTTAATGTCAGTTACAAAGGTATTTTACTACATTTCATAATGCATTATTAAATTTAATACATAAATGTAATCATTAAAAGTGCTGATACTTCAATACTTTTAATAAATACTCGATGCTCGAGTGTCAAGTATTAGGCTGATATCGCAAATCACTGTTTGATGAAAAATGTTTTGTAAAAAACATTCTTAAACATACAAAACCTTATTATATTTTACAATGATTTTCCAATTTATTTTCTGTATATTCTACAATGCATTTTAGAATGCACTTGAAAAAACCTTTAAAAAGACATTTCCACTCCAATGCAAAAATGTGTAAATATTTTAGTTTTCAAGTTCTTTTCGACGCACTTCTCACCAAAACACCCAGTTTTAAGTATAAAAATAAAACATTAATTCCTGTCATGTATTTTCAAATATATGAACATCTCACATCCTACCTCGCAAATCCTTTCCAGGGATGTGACAAAATATCCATCGCAAACCACAGCCAAGGCGTAAAACATGTACACGCATACTAAAACATGAATAATAACAGCTCCTCGTTGTCGTTGAGCATTCGTAAATAAATCGTGAGGAAATTCGTGGTATGCTGCAACAACAAAAGAAAAAAAATTTTAAAAAAATTTTAAAAAAAATTAATGACATCATTAATTAAATTTCTCTTTTAGCATTTTAAATTAGGTTGTTTCTTATTAACAAGCTACGACGCGATAAAAAACTTATCTACTTTTATTCTTTTCACAACTGTGATAATGGGGTCATCAAAGGAGAATTTCAATCAAAATAATGTCAGCATGAAAGGGAGAATTGTGTAAAGGGAGGGAGGAGGAGCCAAAGCACTACAAGAGCACTTGATTCGGGTGCTGGTGCTTCGAATAAGCTGAACTGCGACCATACAGTGGATCTGTGAGCAAGCAGCTGCCCGCGATCGATGGGGACAGGCTTTACCCAAGAATTTGTTGCAATATTAGTTTCGACAATTTATTTTTTCTTCTTTTATTGTCCGAAAAACATTAACGTTTAATACATCAATGAAATAATAAGAGGATATTAGAAAAGCCATTAAAGTGTCATCAGGAAAGTGAAAAGTTAGAAACATTTTGTTTTGTATTTTGACCCCGAAGTTATAAATTGAAAATGAAAACAAAAACTAACAAATGAAACATAAACTCTATTGTTTCAATAAACAAAAGAGTTTTGTTTATAACACTCATTTAATTTTTTAAAATTTTTTTAAAATGTTAGTTCAGATCAAATTAAATTCGAATTAAATATTTTTCGTGTTATGGATAGAAAAGATTTATATTTTTTTATAACAAAAAACATATAAAACGTAATACAAAATAAATAAAAAGTGAAGCGCGGCTCATATGATCTATATCTATATCCATCCAAGTAGAGTATAATATTAGCTAACGCGGCACTATACTTGGCTCAGTGCCAAAAACAGAACATTGGAATGAAGAAAAAGAGTAAAAAGACGTTTTCGCAGCATCCATTCAGTTAAACCACGTCATAACTTACGAAAAACCTTCACCTTTACATTCACCATGTATCCATCACGCCTCATTAAACCCATTTTTTATTCTGAAGGGAAAAAACGTATGGAAAAATGTCAAAATTAATCGAGCATTCAGACCCCATAATGCTAGCTATTTTATTTCTCGAAATAAAACGTCGGACACGCACAAATAAAAGCAATTTAGAATCAATACGTTTGAAGCCAACAGAAATGAGGCATTATAAATGCGGTATGAAATTCAATACAATTTAACTCACCTGCCGGAATACATGTGGCGTTATTTTCACTCCAATGTTGATGTATCTTCCTCCGACCCAATGTAAATGCTTTATCATCCTCGTTTTCCTTTTCTTCATTATCTTCGGTCGGAATTAATTGAGAAACAGCAGTCGTTAATTTCGATTCTTCGTCGCCCTTTTCTTCACCTGTTGTTTCTTTGTCAGTGTCATCGATGTTTCCCGCTGTTTTTTCTTTGTCATTATTTCCCGCTGCCTCGTCGCCGGCTTCCGAACCGGAATCTTCGGTGCCTTTTTTAGGATCATCGGAAATTGTATCGTCGGTTTGTGTGTTTAAAACATGCCTGGATTTAAACCAAAGTAGCCGCGATGATTCTTCGCTTTGCGTGTAATCAGATGAGCGATCTTTAACGAGATAAAAATAGAATTAGGACTATAAAACACGCCACGACCTTGATGACGTTGTTAAGTTAGTTAATGTTGCATTAGGTTTTTTATACACATCACGAAATGATAAAATTAACGTGTTGTCGATCGATTTCGCATTTTCACATTAAAATTCATCGCTAAATTATTCCGATTAATCGACGCAAATCATTCTGCGCCGCTTTAATGTAAATAAATTTTTTTTCCATTTTTCATAATAAAAATTCACAAAATTTATCACATTGCATGCTCACCGTGAATGTTGACTTTCCCGTTGTCGCGTGCTGTTTTTATTGCACTTCCAATATTTTTTATTGATATCTACTCTAATTGGGCTAGCGATTGGCTTCCTGTATTTTTTCCTTGTTTTATTTTTGACAGCCATTTTGTATAGCAATTCGAGGAAATAAATATGAAAATATTTACATATCTTTTTTAAAGTTTAAAAGATGGAGAAAGGGGAAAGAAAATCCTGTTAAAGGATTTTGGTAATTCAAAATCATCACAATCACGTCGTCCTTGAAACCTCCTTATTGAACCGAACCATTGCTATAGTAACCTAATCCCAGGACGATAAATGGCCTGGGGGGGTTCACAACCACATCAATCGTGGATCTGCATGTTTACAAAAATAACAAATTTTTTTTTGCTATCGGTCGTTTAGATTTCCGATATTTTCCTCCATCGCATCTGCATAAAATCAAATTGATGCAATTATCTCCTGCCACAAAATACATAATTCGATCAATTACTTGCATCAAATTTTTTTCAACTGTTTCGTAACTCAGTAAAGCAAAATACAATTGTAAACGCCACTGCTATCGACTTTTCAGTAAAAATAAAATGCTTACAACCACGATAGAGTAGCAGATTATAGTCTTGATTCACAAAATAGCTTCCATATTGCTCTCCGCGATCAATACAGTATTAGATAAGACTCGATTCGATTAAATACATTGGTGTAATGTAATCAAACTGTCAACTCGTTTAAAAAATGTCGACAAATTGAATTTCAATGTATTTTTCAATAAAATTCAGTGAAAAATACATGAAAATCGACATTGTAATTAACGAAAAGTAAAATTTTCTCTTACCTCTTTTTTTGTTAAGTAAATAAACATTAAGAAGGCAGAGCATCAATCCAATATACACGCACGGGGCGAGCGCCCTGCGTACGATCTTCCGTGCCATGGTCCATGGAACTCTAACTGCTTCTCAACACGATTTAATCGAGCCTCTGCAGGCGGTACCTTTTCTCCCACCGTGCGCCGGCCAATCGCAACCGAACAACACACAGGGCGGCGCCACTCTCCCACCACTTCACATTTACATTAAGAATAAATTCGATGCAAAACAAAAGATAATTTAATTAATTTAATTATTTTTTACACAGCAATTTTCGATAAATTTGTTATTTACCAGTCCTCAACGTCTGCAGGCATTGCTTTAATTAATCCTTGCACTTTTCCCAGCACTATTGTATTAGCACTCGTGCAATTTGAATAGTTATAAGGCGGTTTTAATGTCAATGCGTCCATAATGTTTAATTCGCCGTTGGTTTGTTCTTGGAACGGGATGCGGTTTTTGTTGAGCCAACCTTTAACTTTGTCTTTGCGTGCTTGTAAATCTTCACTTGTAATCTCCAGTTGTTCTTCCTTTGTACCGACTAGTTTGTCTAGTTCATCTTTGAATTTCTCCGTGTTGTCATTTGTAATTGTGATGTTCTTCACTGCGTGTCCCAGAATTACGATGAAGTCTTTCGGTTGTTTGGATGCGAAGTTAACCAGAATAATACTAAAAATGAAAAATAAAATTTGTTTTAGAAAAATCAAAACACAAATAAATACGGAAATATGGAATACGGAAATATTAATTCATTATTACCTTCCAGAAACAGGATCTATTGTGTACACCCATCCTTTTTCCTGCCTGTCACCGTGAACATCAACCAAAACTTCCTTATATAAGAATTTCCGTAATTCCGTTGGATTATTTTGAAAAACATAATGACAAGAAACAGCACACGTAGTCGCCATGCTTGAAACGTTGCTAACGCGAACACGAGGTCGAAAACCCACCATTCACTGCAAACGAGACCGACCAATCAAAATCAAGCATATAAAGTGAATCAGGACCGCCCCTCTAGCCTCTAGACCAGGGTAAATATATTTACCCTGCTCTAGGCATCCACATATTAATGACGTAAGCAATTCTCACATTTCTATAACAATCTGGACATATCAAAACCTAAACCTACATACCCAGAATTAATAGATGCGTTCTTTGTCAACTGATGGACGATGCCTCTGTTATTGTGTTACCTCACCTCATTTGCATGATCTTCACACGGAAACAGTGATAAGCTCATCAGTTGTCATTATCTTTTAACATTTTAAAATCTTCTGCCAATGTAATACCAAACCCAGAAACGACAGCATGAAACGATTAGTTGCTTCATTCACATTTCTTCTGATCTGTGTTTATGTGGCTGCTCTTGGTGGTCGCAAACCTTTGAAAGGAGATGAATTAACCAGTATAGAAGTGATGTCCACAGCTAAATTCGCGGCAAACGAGATACGCAGCCAGAAATTACGCAATGGTGAATTAAACGAGTGCGAACAACTAAGTTACAACGTTTTGCGCGGATATACACAGGTAAGCGACAAATAATTTTGAGGATAAAATTCCAAATATTTTATGTAAATTTCTTTTATTAGGTTGTATCTGGTTCAAAGTACATGTTGGAGCTGAAGGTTTTTCCTGTACCAAATAACGATGAAATATGTGCGAACAAAATTAACAAATCATTCACGCAGTTTAAGGTGAAAGTTGTAAATTATCAATTTTAATGTTAATTTCTAATTTTTTTTTTTTTACATTTTTTAGCCTGAAATTTGTGAGGTCGAAGTTTGGTCCCGGCCATGGAAGATTCCGCATTCTTTAGACCTTATTCGATCTACGTGTTTAAAAATTGAGGATTGATTTCACTCGTCTCATATAATCAGCCCTCTGAAACCACTAATTATTAACATTTGCATTTTTATCTTTTACACAGTCTTACTTTGAGTTTAAATGAAATTTTTTAATGTATTTTTTTATGCTTTTATTTTAATTTAATGAATAGTTGTTTGTTCCACGACGTATAAACTGTATTTTTATGTATTTTTTAGATTAATGTTATTATTATCTTAAATGTCGTTTGTAAACGTTGCTATTTTCAATTGAATTATTAAAATTCAATAAGAAATTATTTGTTTAAACAATGTGATTCATTTCGTCATTTCTTCGAATATAACTGAAATTCGATCATCTCAACAGATTAAGGATTTCAATGTTCATGTTTTGGTGAACTCATTGTTGAACTTTAATCTGGCCATAAACACGTGAAAAAGAGGCCAAAATAAACGAAGTTCGAAAAAAAAATCACCAGTAGTCACTTTTGCTGAAGATAAAATGTGAAGTCGAAACACACCCAGTAATTTTGTAACATAAATAAAAGTAATAAAACGTAAAATACGCAGGAACAAGGACAATTAAACCATAAAAAGTAAAAAAAAAACAGAAAGCGATTTTTATAAATATAAATATCACTAAGATTTTATTCACATTTATCAGTAATTTAATTGCAATTAATTCTCTTATCGGCATCTTCAATTAATTTTTTTTTCGTTTTCTTTTTGGTGATTGACAACCACTTTCACTTTCTTCGTCATCCTCTTCATTTGAATCCGAGTTTGAATCATCCTCATCTTTATCTACATCAAAACAGGTTTAGTGCGCCTTTACATCATCAGCTTAAAAATTTAATTACCTGAGTGTCCGTCAAAACTGGATTTTTCAGTTGCTAAAATTTCAGTCAAAAGTTCATTACTTTCGCGCTGGATCCTTTGCGTTGCTTTGCGCAAGTCCGCAAATGAAAATTTATCACTAAGGTCAACCGATAAATTAACCGGTTGGTTGGTCTTGTATGTTACAACAACACTTACACAGTTCATTTTGATTAAGCAGTCTAGACACAAGAATGCTCCAAATTACGTTAAAGACACATGGTCGACATTGATGGGTAATGGCTGCACATTTTTTAAAAATTCAAAGTGACCAACGCCATCTATTGCTGTATTATCATTTCGGTTTGAATAAAAACAAATTCAATTACTTTTTGCTTTTAATTTTTAATTTAGATTACTATTCTCTGATATACATAAATTTTGAAATTTAATTTAGAGAAATAAATTTTATATATTATAAATAATCATTACTCTACTACAACGATTACAAAAGTGTGAACTCCATATATAAGATGTATTTTAAACAGGGCCATCTTAAAGCAAGTCGACCTTTTTAGGCCAATAAATTACTTTAAAATATTTAACAACCTTAAAGCAGCCCTGATTTATAAAGTTCTGAGCAAATCAATCCATATTATTTGCCGCATATTTACACCACATTGACAAAATCAAAACGGAGCAAAAATTTACATAAAAGCACAAAAATTCACATAAAATAAATTTACTTACAAATAAATACTTAATAAATTCAAATCTTATACAATCAAAGACAGATCAAACAATATATTCCAACAATATAGTAACAAAACATACAAACTGTTTCAACCGTATTGTAACAGCAACTTAAATTCTTTTTTTTTTAAAAATAACTTAAAAATATTCACTCAATCGCAATACAATTCGAAAAATTGTACACAGACGTACACAAACTACTTCTACAATTGGAATTATGTTGTTCCTGCCAACATTTATCGTCACTAAAAATAATTTCAAGATTTACTCCTAAATTTAGGAATTAATACTAAGTGGAATATGTTCTTCGTTGTTCTCTTCTCTCTTTGTTGGAAATACAAGTTGTATTTTATCAAAACATTCTTCAGGTAACGATGCAACTTGATGCCAAAGATAAAGACAAACAACAAGGGTCCATGTTTTAAGAGGTCCTAAGACAAACGCTAAGGTACCGTACGCCAGAAGGAAGGAATAGGCAATCCATAAATTCCATGTCAGCAATATAAGAAAAGGAATTTGTTGACATAAATAATTTCCAAATGATACTTTTAAGCGACAGTACATCTGCTTGTACCGACAGTCCACACTATGAGCAAGGAAAAGTGTCAACGGTATGTGGAATGTCAATATCTAAAAAAAAAAAAATAATTATAAAAAAATTTAAAAAAAAATTTAAAAAAAAAATTTTAAAAAAAAATTTTCCCCTTCTTACATGAACAACTCCAAACGCAAAAGTGATTCCACCGGGCAAAAAAGATTTGTCCAAAAACATTCCCCACGCGAAGCACCATCCAATATGGTCTTCGATAATTTCACCAACAAACCAAGGACCTAAAAATAAAAATTAATAAAAATGTGTAATAGAAATGTTTTTTGTTTTTGTTTATATACCAATTGGAACGTAAAGAATGCAGAACATCAACGGATAAAATAAACGATCGATGGCTACCAACAGCCATAGTTTCCGCACCAAAGCTTGAAAACACAGGCACTGGAATCTTGGTTTCTGTATTTTTCTTTCTAAATATTAAAATTGTATTTAATTATTAATGTGTGAAAATTTTTTGAGAAAATTGATAGAGTAGAGGCAAGGATGTGGCAAGTGAGCATCTGGTTTGAGCACAATAGGATTTTATCCATGGGCAGATGAATTATATGGTCTGCCTTGTACCGAATAGAGTGAGCCCAAGGAATAGACAGCCCATGTGGTCATCCAAGGTGCCAGTCCCTTAAGGGCGTCCAATACCCTAAATTTAGGGCTTAATAGGCCTTGGTGCACTGTAAGGCCAAATTTTTTGTTGAAAATTTGTAATAATTTGCATAAAACTTTGCTAAGAGTTGCGAAAACAGATTAAAATTTGCACAAAATTGTAAAAAGTGTGTTAAATAAAGCTGAAAGTAAGAATCTACTAAAGGTACTTTCATTGTCCAAATTCTTGGATGGAATTAATGTATATAAAATTATACCTTGTAACGTCTTAAATGAAACCTCTCATAGAGCAGAATTCTAAGTACTTAATTTTAAAGTCATACACATACATACTTTCAAAATCCCGTTTCCACCCAAATGGCAAAATAAGTTGAAAAATCAAAGTTGAAAAAAACGTTTATCACGTCGCGCTTTTTCAACATTGAATTTTTAACTGAAATTATGCCAACCGAAAATCAACGTCAATTCAACCAAATTTTGCTACTTGAGATGTGACGTTATTTTCTTGCTTTCGTAAATTTGATAATTCTATCTCTGTAAACGTCATTACATAATGCCAAATATTTACTATCAAAATTCATGACAAATAAACATGCGCCTAAGTAGCAGTCCAAATGTTGTGTCCAAAGGCAAAGTAGAAAAATTTGCGACATTTGAGACTGTCCAAAACGTTTGGTGCTCCTCAATTGATTAAAAAATATTTGATGATGACCAGACGTTTTGGACCCTATCATTAAAAAATGAAAGGAAAGAAAAACTAAATTTTGCAGTTGTCCATTTAATAAATGCAATTTCATGCTTCACATTTTAACATGAAATTTTCAAACTTTTCAATTGAAAAGTTATATTTTGGACATCTGCCAACCCTTCTAGCAATCAAAAGCAGTATTTTAGCCTTATCAAAAAAAGATGCATAGTCACTACCAAATAACTGCCTCGAGTACAAAAATAGCTTTAGAAATTGATTACCTAATACTAATTTATGAAGAATTCTCAATGCACAAAGCGGAACAACTGCAATTACCATAAAAAGTCCAAAAGTAACCTGAAACTGTTTTTAAAAAAATAATTATTTTACATCCTATTACATCACATTTTTCACTGAAACTTACCACTTTTATCATACTCGTCATCAAAACTAACCGCGAAAGAATTTTAAAACTCAGTTGTGATCCATCTAAAGAAAATGGCTGACTCGTTTCTTGAACACGATTTTCGGAATCCTGTTAACATCAAATTCCAATGTTTAAATACAAGTTTAAATTCAGTTATTAAATTAACTCACTTTTGCTTGTACGTAAACAGTATGAACACCTGATGAATACATGGCAGGAACCCATGAAATAATATACAAAGGGCCTCTCGACTGAAATGCTTCTTGCCATTTTCCATCATCAATTTTGACTTTTACTTCTTCGATAGGTGATGTGGAAAAAACTAAAATTCTAATGTGAGTGGACTGTAAAATTCTTTGTAAAGGTTCAACAGTTGGAATCATATATAGAGCGTGCTTTGGGTTAGTTATCACAATAACTGGCCATTGGTCATGAGGTAGATCAACAAATGTAAAGAGTCCGTGATCAACAACAGCAATTCGGTACCTAAAATTAAAATAAAAGCATTAAACTAAAACATAAAAAAAAAATTTTCTTTTCTTACATTCTACTGTCTTTCCAATCTGCAAGTTCCAATTCTAAACTTCCAGAATGATGGATTGTATACATCTTCGTCACTAATCCTCCGAGTGTATGGAAATGACCACAAAAGTATGCGTAGCTGCCTCTGAATTAGGAACAAAATTGAATTATTAAATGGAAATGAGAAAAAAACTCGAAATTACTTCATTAAATTACGAATTCCAGAACTAGGAGAAAGAATAGATGATGTGGGATAATGACCAAACCAAAACGTTGCATTGCTAGTCAGTGACTTTTCTTTGAACTGTTTTAGAAGTTGGATTTCTTCCTGTAATTAAATATTGCAAAATTACACTTGTTTTCATTGTGCAGTGTGTGAGCAGTAGTGCAATGACTTTAAATGACTCCACTGCACTACACCACAGCATTGCAAATGTTCTTATGTTCGTTTAGTCAGAATTTGTACCTCATTTAATAAACCAACAAAATTAAACGGTCTTCTCGGACCCGGTTCCAAGCAAGCATCCACACCAATAAAACTATATGTGTCATTTTCATGTTGATAATTAAACATATATGATCGGGCATGAAGCTTGCCCTGTATAGAATAGTGTCTGGAATAAAAACAAATTTAATTCTATTTTAAAAACCAACAATCCACAAATTTAATTCTATTTTAAAAACCAACAATCCACAAATTACCTGTAATAGTTTTCAGAACTCTTTATCGAAGGTACGTTAAAATTATCTATAAAATCAAAACATTCCCCTATTATTATTATTATTTCCAGATTTGTAATCATAGATTTTACCATGGTTTCCCCTTATATCCAACCAGATGGTCTCCTTTTGCACATCAGTTTCAATTAATAATTGATTATACGTTTTCCATTCTTCAACGTATTGCTGCGAACCATGTAAATCTCCTGTTTTGGCATCAGTTAAATCGCCTAAACCCAATATTATTTAGCAATATTATTTAGACCTATAATTTATTTTTCTAACAAATACGCGACCTGTTGCTAGGACAAGAGATGGTTTAATAGTTTTAACAACACGACTACAGAATTCTCGTAAGTGTTGAACTCGTTTAGGATCTGCAAATTTACTCAGATGTAAATCGGAAATCTGAAATAAGAAATACAAAAATTAAAATTAAAATAACGTAACACCAAATTTGGGATTCGATTACTTGAAGAAACCAAATCGTGTGTCTTAATGTATCATCTGGGTATGGAGGGCCGGATGACAAACTGCCGCCTCCTTCTTCATGTTCGCTCGTTAATGAGTCGTATTTAACGGTGATCAGATCAGCAATTCGTGATACGTAAGCGGACAGAAATGTAAATAGCACTATAATAACTATACTGCACTTGGTTAATTTCATAATGACTTAGATTGAACATCCCATCGCTAATTTCGTAAATCATAATATGCCAGGGCTATTCACGGTCAGCTGAGATTCAGTCAGAGAGGAAGTAATCCGGACCAATGATCACTTCGTATGTCATTTTACTTCTTGTGTAATTCAATATAATTTTTAACATTGACTTATCAACAAATCCTACACCTTACTATATCCGTTTGACTAGAATATTGGATTTGCGAATAAAGATTTACGACATGATCCTTCGCCTTTCTATTCTTTTCTATCGCCGTTTCTCCTTTTATTAATGCCTTCATTTACTTGAAATACGTAATCGATATTTTATAAAAGCAATTTAATTCATCAATTTGCATTTAGTTTTTTTATAACGCTAAATGCATAATGAAATTGTCTTTATTTTTATTTTATACTAACTAAATGAAAACTAAACTCATTACTGACCTAATTAAATTTTATAGTTTTTATCGCCTACTTTGACCTGGTTGATGGAGGCTTTGAAAACAGTCGAAGTAAACCTTGCTTTGACGTTGTTGTCGCGATTGTAAAGTTATTCACACAAAAATGCCTAGTAAAAAGAAAAAATATAATGCTAGGTTTCCTCCGGTAAGTGCCAGTTAAAAATGTCAATTACCAGTGCAATTTAAGATGGTACAGGGTATTTCCTCAAATTCCTTGACCTGAAATCAAGTGGCATGGTTTTTTAAAAGTGGTATACATAATAATTCTATTTTATTTTAGTAGGTCAAATATTGTGTTTGATTTGGATTTATGCTAATATTTATTATCCTTTTTATTTAGGCAAGAATTAAGAAAATTATGCAGACGGATGATGAAGTAGGGAAAGTTGCCGCGCCTGTTCCAGTTATCATCTATATCCTTTAAAAATGTCTTAATGTTACTGTTTACGTTGACAGCGCATGTATTGCCTTAATAATTTTCACCACGTGCATTGGAATTGTTTGTCGAGTCATTAATAAGTAAAGCTAATGAATACACGCAATTAAGAAACGCGAAAACATTATCCACATCGCACCTGTAAGTTATATTTAGATTTAATTTTTGTTTATTGTGTTTTAA
>JAQIXT010001567.1:0-14897 GCA_034700445.1 Stenotaenia linearis
AAAATAAGCATTTTATTTTATTTTTTATTTATTTAATTTAAATTTAAATTTACAGGTGAAAATAAAATTATAATATTCATTTCTTTAATCACGCTTTGGGATGACCAATAGGTCATTAAAGATACTAAGGTCAAAGGTGCCAAATTACGGTCATAATTCAGGTCCGGATAGACAATTGACCATAATAAAATAAACCGTAAAATAAGCATTTTATTTTATTTTTTATTTATTTAATTTAAATTTAAATTTACAGGTGAAAATAAAATTATAATATTTATTTCTTTAATCACTCTTTGGGATGACCAATAGGTCATTAAGGATACTAAGGTCAAAGGTCGTTATCAAAAACAATCTCGAGATTGTTGTTGGCTAATTGGCTTCGCTGCGTTGCAATGTGTAATTGGTTTGCCGCTGCCACTGCATTGAATAGTGTACCGGGTGGGTTCGCTACATTGCCGTTGAATGTTTTGCGTTGCTGTTATTGTGTTTTTGTTTCATTCTTGTCAAAACTAGAATGGCCTGTTTTCAAATAAGTTAAATGTATTTAGACACACAAAAACAATTAAAGTAATTGTGGCTTAATTACCAATTGAATTCCAATTAACTGTGCCAAAACAAGTCACTATTTATCTCCCTTAATTAAGTTACAAACTGATTTGGGTGTGATAAACAACACTTAAAGACGTAAACAAAATTCCCCCCTCCCACTTCTGCAAAATAACATAAAAATAAATAAATAAATAAATGAATAAATTTTAAATATTAACTTTATTGATTTCACAAAGCATGGACGGAATCCAATCCAATACAAAATTCAAAATTTTTTCCAACTGTATACAACTTAGCAAAAAATAATAGCTAAAATATATACATTGTCTTTATTGCTAGTTTTTCATTTTTTTTTAATTTTAAATTTTAAATTAAACCAATTTTATCATTTTTCATATTATTTATGTGGTTGAGTACGCTCCGCGGTGTATCGGTCATGTAATTCAATCCGAGCACACAATTGAAGTATTCCTTTTCGAATGGATCGTCAACAACCCAAGCCAAAACTCGCATGCCAGCTGCAGCCCAATGACCTAAGTATTTACTACAAAAAAAAATTTTATTAATTTTTTTTTTTTTTTTTTTGGTTTTGGTCAATTACTTACTGTGATATCACAGATTTGTGAATGAAAACTCCAGAAACGCCGCAAAGTCTCCATAGAAAATTGTGCACGGCCCATTCTAGCACTTCGTCAGCCCAAGTCATTAATAAATGTCTGAATTTGTTGTTTGGAAATCGAGGTATGCAGTTTATGCCGGATGCGTTCCATGATTCCATTGAAAGGACTTTCGGTCGCCAAACGAGAACGGTTATAATTGATGGGTCCAATTTTCGCAACTGCAATAAATAAATACAAATAAGTTAAAAAAAAAAAAAAAAAAAAAAAAATTGGGTAAGTTATTTTTTTTGTAATTTGTTGTTAGTTACTTTAAAAAAATTTAATTTCATTACAGTTAGTTACATGCAAATATTTTCAGTTTTACTGTAAATTAATGCTGATATTGAAAAATATTTCGATTGAATCTTGATTCTGATAACAATCTTTTGGACGAAAATCTACTTTGCGGTAAAACAAGAAGAAGATAATCCGAATTTGCACGAAACAATCAAAGATGGCCGAGAATAAGAAATCTGAATACAGAGCAGATATTCCAAAGTACCAATATTTAGGTTATGGGTTTTGGTTAAAATTCAAATTCCCCCCTCCCATTTCAAACTTAAGCTGAATTAAAAAAAAAAATTAAATTTTTAACACCAAAATTCAATATCCCCTAAAAAATACTGCAACGTTACAGTATTCGAAATTTTTTAATTTTTAATTTGTTACAAGTAACTCGTATTCAAGTCTCCAAAAAATATTATCCAATTTGACTTACTTTGTATAGAAAATGGGGATAAAATGAAACAATTGCACATTTTTCGTACAATCCCCGTTTTTGTTTGAACATTTCAGTGATTGTCTGAATCGCCTGTAAAATTTCAAGTTCAAAACTCCGTTCTCCGAGACTAATATTTACGTTCCCGGCAAATTACGCAAGATATTAAAACTTGAAAACTCATAACTATTATTTCAGATGTGTTTAACTCGTTTTAAGTCACTTGCGAACACGCCTGTCGCGTAAATCAATATTGTACTCGTTCATCCACATCTTTGGCTTCCCAAAATATTTTCAAATTCAAATCGAGGCACAATTGGATGGCTTCTTCTAAGGTAGGTATGTTTTCTCCTTTATAACGTGAACTAAAAGTTAAAAAAAATTATAATTTCATTATTTTATAAATATTTTGATAATTTTTCATCATGTGATGATTTTTGATCAATTTCTGATCAGCTGTGCTCCATATGGAGATTATGATCAATTCAGATGTATAATTTATTTAGTTTTTGTAATTATACGATCAATTTTTGAGTTTTATCAGTTAATTGATTAACTAATGCACAAAAAATAATCATGTTTGATTATTTTTGATCAAAATTATGAAAAAACATCAAAAAATACTTTAAAAAGATCAAAAGATGATCTAATACATTCAAAATCATAAAAAATGATTAGAAAACAATTAAAATAGATCAAAAAACGTTCAGAAATTACAAAAATATGATAATCAATAATCAAAACAAGAATATTAAATAAAATTTTCAACATTTTCAAACACATTTCGAACTTTAACGATCAAAATTTTGACCAAAATTCATCAAAAATAATTTTAAATAATTAAACTTATATTCTAAAAATGGTTTAAAAGGAATTGGTGACGATAAATCTTCATAAAATATCAATTTAATACAAATTACTGATTAAAATGATGACTCGAAGCGTCCAGTTTCTTCAAATCAGTCAACGTGAGATGCGACAACTGCCCGGAACCATCGGTAGTTCGATCAACCGTGTGATCGTGCATCAAAACAGGCACATCATCTTTAGTAAACCTCACATCAAATTCAACTCCAGTCGCTCCATCGTCCTTTGCCTTAAAAAAAAAATCAAATTTCAATAAAGTTCCACAAAAATAAACGACAAAATTCACTTTTCGTATTCCAGCCAACGTATTTTCTGGTGCTTCGAGTCCCGACGTTCGATGAGCAATTAAGATGGGTTTTCTCCCTTTGTTGTCATTGGGATTTAGGGAATACGGCGAGCCCAAAACCTCGTCGGCGATTATAGAAGGCACAGGCGGTAAAATGAAGTAGTGGGTGGCCACGAGGATCAGTGGCACCAAAATAACACTTGAGTAGAAAATGCAAACGCAGTTGTTCAAAAATAGAGTCAATATACACACGATCAACGTTAATTGCACCGGCAATTTAAAAAATTCGGTCGTCGACACCGCCATTACAGGAGCAGGCTTGAACCCCTTGCTTATTTATCTCGCGCAAAGCAGAGTGCAAAGATCAATGATGACGTCATTTCTTAGTCGATTTTATGAGTGGAAATTAATCTTTGGCGGAATAATTAATCTTTTAAATTATGAATTGCTATTAAAATTTTATGTAGTTATTTGTACAGTGAATAAATTGATATAAATTGTCTAACTCTTAATTTTGTTGCTAAATTCTGTCTGACTCTGTTGCGTATGGTTACGAAGAACTATTTTGTTGATATAAACTCATAAATTACAAATAAGAATCGATCGCGTAATTTTTGAGCGGTTTCATGAATTAAACACAACTTTTTTTTGAATAGTATATCGAATTTTATTAGGTGTGAATAATTTTGTATTATCGGAGAGTGGTACCGGGAACTTTAAATCGACCTTTAAACCGCGCTTTAACTCAACTTCCGTCCCGCGCATTGGCTTTTGTGTTGTTTCGTTGAAGTTCATCTTCAACGAAACAATGGTGAGTTAAATCAGGAAAGTTTTTGCCTGCTAATTTAACATCGATGATCAATGATTATATAATTTTTATTTGTAAGAGAATGGCACGATCGATTAAGTGCAGTAACTGATTGACAACTTCTCGCGAAGAAAAGAACAAAACATTAAAACGGACGACGGATGCTGTTCGAACTCGGAAAAATTGAAATTATGAATCAATATTCCGGTATGCAAGAAATTAGAGATGCGATCCAAATCCAAACATCGTGTAACGCTCAGTTAGACAATGAACGTAGATTTATTTGAAGAGTTACAGCAGGAAACT
Source organism: Stenotaenia linearis (assembly GCA_034700445.1). Taxonomy (NCBI): domain Eukaryota; kingdom Metazoa; phylum Arthropoda; class Chilopoda; order Geophilomorpha; family Geophilidae; genus Stenotaenia; species Stenotaenia linearis. The sequence continues at coordinate 4,194 of JAQIXT010001567.1, forward strand.
TAAATGAAATTCAGTTTAAATTGAAATAATGTACAAATGCAACTACAGAAAATTATATCAATCGTATAATAATGTTAATTTTACTTACTGAAATCGGAATTTAATTATTTAATTTAACAAGAAAAAATCCATGTTTGATTAAGGATGGATTTTTTTTTGAAAAAAAAAGTTTTAAATGTCAAATAAACTAATTCAGGAAATAGAAATAATTAATTAAACTATAACACTTTTGTTTGTTCTTTACAGAGATCCGAAGGCATGGATGAAGAAAGGAGATGCAAGGTAGGAATTTATTTAATCAGTTTTTGGTACACTGAAATATACAGAAATTAAAATTCAGTGCTCTTGTGTGCAAAAATAAGATGCTAGTAGGGAATATCAATTACCATCAAGGCACCAAACACGATGCTTGCAGTGGATACCCAGCTTGGAAAGTCTACAGATCATCTGTAGAATTTTTTGCATTTTTTTGGCCAATTTCTGTAGTTTTTTAAACAGATTTTCTACTTCAAAAAATATAGATTTTCTATAGTCTAATTTAAAAAATATAAAATATTTTACACATTTTATACAGATTTTGATAAAAAACTAAGAAAAACTTTACATCGGCCAAAAAAACTGGGCTGGTATTCACAAACACTACTTACGATTAAATTCCTAAGTTAAAAAAAGAGGTTACTTAAGCATTTTCCTAACAATTGTTTTTTTCCCATAGAAAATTTTACTTACGCAAATATTTAAGCAAGAATACAACAATGAGTTTACTTAAGATTTTGTGTACGAAATTCTGAAGTTTTGACTTATGCAAAAACTTAGGCTAGTTTTTGTGAATACCACCCCTGATCTGTAGATTTTTTTAGTAGAGTATGGATGGATGGGCAGTGTTGGAAAAACGAATTGTCCGAATTTGCCACAATAAAAGTGTATTATATGACACAATAAAATAACGCGTCTTAACCGAATGAATATCTTTATGGCAGTAACAAAGAAAACGAATACAGAAACTAAAGCAACCAATCACAGGTCACATACATGGATTACATAATACATGAACATAGAAATGACATAATATATAATGAACAATGAACACATTGCACACGAAACCAAAACCCAACAGGCAGCAGTAAAGTTATTTCTAAAAACATGATTGATTTTAAGTGTGAAAAGAATAGCAAAATGGTGAATAGTAACAGTAATTGTAACAGTTTGCTAAAGAATTGAAACAGTTTACTAAGGAATTGTAACAGTTTGCTAAGGAATTGTATGAATTGGGTTCACAAATACATTTTACCACTTTTGTGTTAACAAAATGTTTTAATTTAATTCAAAAAAGTGTGATGTTTAAACTGTGGGCTTTATGATTTGACTTAATTAGTGTGGAGTAAGGTGTTACGTGTGTCTAGCAATAGCTAACAAATAACACTGGATTTCAGGATGATTACTGTAAGGTGACGCTGTTGGCACCACACCTTTGGCTTAAGCTAATAAAATTCTGATTTGTAAATAATTTGTAATAAAATCAGTTCGATTTTAACCATAGAACGATCAAGTTGCGTCCTTGTTATGCTTACAATTACTAATTAAACACAGTATTCAAAGACTGACAGTATTGAAAGACCGATCATAATACCAATAATAGATCCAAGGTTACAGAGTAATTTTGTAATAGTAAACACACTCTCTTCTGCAATTACTTCTTGAATATTATCATTAATGCAATATCTAAAGATAGATTGAACACCAGGAATAATTGTTATTTGTTTTGCAGAAGTGAGAAACATTGTTTCTTTGCAGTGTGCAACGCAAGAACAATCTTTTTGCACATTGGTTTTGAACAGAATTTCCAAATGGTGTTTCCATGTTCTGCTGGCTGCTTGTCGAGTGGTACAGAGGGGTATATTACTCAGATTCATGAAGGGTAGTCTAAGATAATCAATTTTTACATTATATGTGAATGCTCTGATAAAATGTGGACTTCTCATACATACTTGCAATCAAATTGTTGTTGCTTTTGTTGGTAACATTTCTGTTCGCATTCAGTAACTTCTTTAATTGGTTTACAAGGACTCTTAGGAGTATTCATTCGAATGATCTAAAATATACGCTTTCATGTAATAGTAATATTTGGAAATGTAAAAATTACTGTTTTGCGATGAATATCATTAATGTGTATATGGCCAGTGGTATAAAAGATGTATTTAGGATGAAAAAATTGATTTTGTGGCATAATGAAGTGCTATTATGGATAAAATTAAATATACCATACATTTATCATAATTATGGAAATGCAAATATCATACAGGTTGATAATGGCTGCATTGGAATTTAGGTTCCTTATAATTGAAATAGATTACGATATAGTTTCTTCTAGGACTATAGTGGACATCCCCTGCAAACGTGTATATATAGAATAAAATTAGTGCATTTGCTCTGATTTTACCTTACTGTATTTTACTTTTTTTAAATGCAGTACAGATACCGAATGCTGTTGACATAGGAGATACTTCAGCATAATACAAGTGGAACTTTTCCTGTCATCAGAATTTAGATTGTTATATATTAGAAATTGTGTTATATTAAGTAGAACTTTTCTAATTTGAAATTGTGACTATGATACCGTAGTCACAATCCATAGTTCAGAGAATATGAATGATTCTGGTAATACAAGAAGGATTGTTTACTACCTTCAAGTGAAGCCAAAACTAATCTGACAATAACCAATGAGAAGCTAAGGTGCCGATTTTTAGTAGCCAATCACAGCAAGCCATTGTCAACTGCTGCGAAACTGTGATATTGCTTAGCTGTATCTGGAAAATAGTGGCTAGTAGTACAGTAAAAACACTTGTGTTCCAGGAACATGTAAGTGATATCATAGTTTCATAACAATTTACTGTGATTGGCTTATGGAAAATTGTCCATTTATCCATTCATTCAATGTTAAAAAATTTGGATATTACAAACTCTCGATATTGCAAACAGATTTGACGGTCCCTTCGAGTTCGTTGTATTGAGGTTTGACCTGTATGTTAAACGTTAATGGATCATACTATAATATTTTATTTACCTTACGTTTCCTTTTCATCGTTTGTTCAAACATTTTATGTCTTGCATACGAAGACGAGGCTTTCCATAATTGTATTGGTTTGTTTGCAAATAATGATAAATTATGAAGTAAATCGTAAATTTGTAGCTGCTCACAACTAGAATCCAATTGTTTTGCTAATTTATTTTTTGCTCTTATAATTTCATCACTGTCTTCACATGCAACAATTGTTGGAAATTGAATGATGTTGTCTCTCTCAAGAATTACTGTTTTAACCACAGGGTAATCGAAGTAAGAATTGACCGTATTGTAAATCAGATAGATCGAGATAAAAATGAGTGATATGAAACGAATACTTTTTAATTTTATCAATGATTTATTTTTTTCTTTTGTTTCTTCATTTATGGTTAATATTTTTTGCATCAATGTTTTTGTTGTAGTTGTTTTAGTTGTATTAGTGAAAATAAATTTTCCACAATATGCAAGTAGTTCAATCATTGTTAAACAAGACATCCCAAAGTAAAGACCAATATTGCCTCCAATTTCACAAATTAGTGAGATGAAACTAAAAGAAAATTGTTCCTTCAATGTTCGAATATTTGAATTTACGATATGAATGGACATTGAGTCTTTCTCGACTGTTGGTAATGGGTTGAATGACATTTCCAATCGGGTGAAATCACATAAATGCTTGCATTTGCAAAATTTAATTGGATCGTTGCTTTCCAGAAAGAGAAGCTGATTAATATATTGATCTATTTGATCCTTTTTATTGTTGCATTTAGGTAGATTACGTGCCTCATAAAATGGATAACTGAATAAAAAAGAAACAGTTAAAATAAACCAATTATTATTTCATTTAATTATTTTTGGTTGGCATTTTTTAATGTGAAAAAATCCATTTTTAGGTGTCTACATAATTTTAGTGTCATATCAAATTTGTGTGCTGGACAATTTAATTCTTAAAGCTATTGGTAAGCTGAGCACTTACAAGAGCATTAAGCTAAGGAAGAGATGACAGAAAAATATTTATAAATAATATTTTGTGACTGGGCAGAAGGATCCTTCTGCATTGGCCACTTGGGAGGTTTGGCCAAGTCTTTGATTGCATCACAGCTCGTTGGGGCACTTTTCCATTGTTGGCATGACTGATTCCAGTCACGTGACAGGATAGGGGTGACGTGAGTTGGTGGTGTGACGGTTCGGATTCAGGGAATAACGTCATGAGGCCTTAAATTAATGTGCGCAACGGAATTTATGACAAACGCGGGAAAAGCGATGGAAATTGCCCCGTCACAAACATAATTCCGAAAATCCTGTTTTATGCTAATTTCTGACTGATCAGGTTGGGAATAGTAACCAGAAGTTAGTTTACATAGAGTTGTTGAATGATGTTATTTCCAATGTTGGAGGGGGGAAAGTGTCCGACTAATTCTAATGTCCGAGTGACACGCTTTGATTTAACTAAGTCCCACACAAAAAGGGGTTTCGCACAGATCATTGTTGAGCAGTGATCTGCCACTTGTGACTATCTAATTAAATAAGCAAAATAAAGAGGGGAAGAAAGCGAGGGTTGGCCAAGTTACCGACCCACGTGCCTTGACCCGAGGGTGGAAGTGACTTAATCCTAGTCCAAATTCCATGCCTTGACATGAATTTTGGAGAGAAACTAACCCTAGAAATCTTAGTTAACGGTTTACAATGCCGTTCCAATCAATATAACATTATTACTTACAATCGGCGATTTCCGTGGACAGCGGAATGAAGACTGAAGGTTTGAGTACTGGTTCGAACGTTCGAACACGGGGGAAAGTACGAGAGAGGAGAGAGTTGAGGATTTCCGTGATGATAACTCGGAACTCCGAGTTAAGACTTGCACTAAAAGGGAATACATGAGCTTTGTGTCAAGCGACACGAATCGTTAGCCAAATGTAACGATTCCCCATCATCAAGTGATGATACGTAAATATTAATGGGGCGCAGAAATGGCGCTATCGTGGATCAGTCGACGCGGTCGCCTTGACAACCGCATGGAAAGACTAAAAACCTTTCTTTACGGCCCTCTTGAGAACCGATAAGAAAGTCAACTAACCTCCCAAAGTCCGGTCTTGGGTGTGACCTTGACCACACCCGAGAAAGGATAAATCCGCTTCCTGTTCACGCGCCTTGACCCGTTGCTAGGAAGTTCACCTAAGGCCCTAGCAAATACACTAATCTAACACTTCTTGAATAACGGTCAAGCGCACGATGTGAAATATAACACTTCCCAATCACATATTGGGCCAATATATACACTTCTTGGTAGAACCAAGCCAACAAGGATTGTAGTCAATCACCCTGATTGTAGTCAATCACCCTGATTGTAGTCAATCACCCAAATTGTAGTCAATCAACCATGTTTAAATATCAAATCCGCTCTGTTCTGAGTGAGAACAGGGGTATATATACAGGTTTCCTAAGCATTGTGAGTAAAGATGGGCAAATTCCCTCCTTAACCCAATCGTAGGAGTTTGGGATTACCCAAACTCCAATTGTACTTAAGGGATTAAATCCCTGGAGCAGAGTCCTCTGCTGATCGTTGATCCAACTCTAGACCATGTGCCTCGTTAGGGTTAACTACATTAAATATTCAATTATGAATAAGGTTGTGCTTGGATCATAATTTAAAGGTCATATTCGGATTCTATGCATCTGAATTAGTGGGAATATTTATTGGAATTCCATAAATAAGTAAATACTGGATTTTGGGGAATTAAATGGGTTTCTAACCGTTACTACGGTTGGTCGCTATGGCGATGGGTGCGGACGATGCACACTTGCCATTCCAACTGTCACAGTGGGAAAGACAGTTTGTATCCAAACAACATACGGGGAGGAGAGTGGTCTCAACCTGATTGTCTGGTTCCGGCCGTGATCGTCAGCTAATTGCAACCTCGAAGGGATAATAGGTTGAAGTAAGGAAGATTTGTATTGTGCTAACTGATCGTGCAGGACCACGCGGCTCAGGGGACATGCAACTATCTCCAGGCCGTGGGACAGGAAACTTTTGTAGATAAGGGATTTGGAGAGGGAATGATTATGGATTGGGACTGGTAATAAAGGCCCAAATCACATTAAATCCTTGTATTTGAGTTGGTCATTTATTCATGAACCAATCATTGAACTACCCCGAATAGGCAAAAGGGTAGGAGATTGGTCACAAATTGTGACCAATCATACATTTTTGTATGATTGTTTCTTGATAAATTGTGACTCACAATTTATCAAGAAACAAAAATTTATGACATTATTTCCATCTCATGTGTTCTTTGTCAAGTAAATCATTGTTGCAGCCTTGACCAAGTCCAAATTTCAGTTGAGTAGCTCTTTAATATTTCCATCTAGGCTCAGCTGCAACTATTGTTGTTATTATTATTGTTGCTGTTATTTATATTTAATATTCATTGTAATGTTATTAAGCCTCTTTTACTAAGAGTTTTAGCTTTCACTGTTCCAGCGGCACTCTGGAAGGCCATGCACTCAATCTTGATTGAGAACAGTGGTGCCCAATTCTTTTCTTATATGAGCCACAATTGTGATGAATCTGACAACATTTTTGCCGCAAAAAAGAATCTCACAATTTTGTCAAAATATTTTAAAAATTTAGCTGTTGAAGCTAAGAAGCTCTTCACTTTTGCTTAAATGGGAATCAAAAATTGTAAACCTACTTGCATTAGTGCATGTTTGGAGGGATTCAAAATTCTGAAACTCCTGGACATTGGCCTTAATAGACCCATGCATTGAAATACTCCTGAACCAATATCCTAATTCACTGCATGGAAACTACTGTATTTTTTTAAATAGTATATGGTAGATGTTAGTTACGTACTTGCAAGTAAGTAGTCTTGTAAGACAAGGACGCAAGCATTTGTCCAACTTACTATCACAATCAGTCTTCCTAGATTTGATAAAGTTGAACTAAAAAAAAATTTGAGAATTGTCAATGATAATGTTTGATGTATATATTATCGGTCTTTAATTGATGTTACATTTTCTATGTTTACTGAAATCTCAATGTGGTATTTTAAATACATTATTTCTACAACAGTGAAATATAAGTGATATATTATTTCAGAATAATCAATAAAAAACTGAAAAAGTAAAAAAAAAATTATCATCATAATTGCTTATTACATTATAGCTTATTTTATCATACATTGATGGTCTCACACTGTGCTGGTAGTTTTAGTTTGATTATTATTTTGTAATTCACATTACCATATGGATAGTGATCATCTGTATAAAAGCAAGAAAGAATTATCAGTTAGGTGGATCACCATTTCCAATGGCACTAAACCAGGAAATAAACATTGGCTTATTATTCCAATTGGCATACATCCATTCTTACTTTCACCCCTTCTTTTTAATTGATTTTTCCTAATTATTCAAAGTTTTCTTGCCAAATCTAAGAAAGTTTTAGGCAGAAAGCACTTGATCACCAACTAAAGAGATTTGTACTTGACTCCACTTCAGTTGGCCAATATTATTAGGTTCTTTTTAGGAGCTTCTCATTTTTATTAAGATAGAATGCCATTTATCCTGATGTGCCAGGTCTAGACCATTAATTGAATTTCTGTGGTTCACCATGCCTTTGATTTTTGCCATTTTGTGCTATTTATTGCAAGAAATTAAAGACCTGATTTTATTGTGGAATTTATGCATATTTGGTCAAATTTATCTATTTATCTATTATCTATTATTATCTATATACAAGACTCCCCTGTACTTTCTTCTATAAAGAAGAAAGTTGTCTGTCTGTGCTCTACGCATTCAAAAACTGCTGAAGGTATCAAAACCAAATTTTACAGGATGATTTCTGAGACTATGGCAGTGGTTTTTGTCAAAGTTTGTATCATATCAAAAAATTTTTTTATACCAAAAATAGTTTAAAATTCTAAAAAATGCATGCCAAAAGATGGCTTCACTGTTTAGCATTAAGGGATTAAAGAGGGGAGATAAGACACTGCAGGGGGTAATCTCATGGGTTTGAAAACCTGACCACCAGGTGACTTGACGTCACAAGTGTGGTAAGACAATTCATTCATTGGCCCATGGTTTTTCTCTCCTTTTTGTTTACTTTTGGTTCATTTCGGACGCTTTTGACCACTGCGTTGAACGCATGGTTGTTTGGTTTAACTTGCATGAAAAAAATCAGAATAATTGAGTAAAATTGAGATAAAAAGTTGAGAAAAAAATTAGAAAAATTGAGAAAAAATTAAAAAAATTGAGAAAAAATTAAAAAAATTGAGAAAAAATTAGAAAAATGGGGAAAAATTAGAAAAATTGAGATATAATTAGAAAAATTGGGAAAATAATTAGAAAAATTCAGAAAAAAATTAGAAAAATTCAGAAAAAAATTGAGAAAAATTCAGAAAAAAATTAGAAAAATTCAGAAAAAAATTAGAAAAATTCAGAAAAAAATTAGAAAAATTCAGAAAAAAAATAGAAAAATTCAGAAAAAAATTAGAAAAATTCAGAAAAAAATTAGAAAAATTCAGAAAAAAATTCCACAGGCAGACTGGGGTTCCATGGGCGGACTGGGGTTTCACGAGCGGACTGGGGCTCCACGGGCGGACTGGGGCTCCACAGGCGGACTGGGGCTCCACGGGCGGACTGGGGCTCCACGGGCAGACTGGGGTTCCATGGGCAGACTGGGGTTCCAAGGGCGGACTGGGGTTCTATTTGCAGACTGGGGTTCCACGGTCGTGGTCTAATGATTCAAATCTCGCTTATATACTATGCTAAGCAATGGTCTATATCACGTGACCTTACAAATATTCACCCTATCAAACTAATTTGCATAATGATGCAAAGTACACAACAGTGAAGAATGTTTCATTTTCTGTTAGAATCCAAAATATTGGAAAGCTGCAGGAAATTTATTTACTTACCAGTAGAAACTTTAGAAGCTGGAAATGCAAATGTGTCAAAAGAAGTGATTGTCAGGTTTTTATGTGACCTCTCCTACAAAATTAGTTTGCATTAATTACATTATATACACTGAGATACTGAATATAAATTCTACCATTGTGACGTATGCATCTTTGATAAAACTTGATGTGTTGAAATATTTGAAATATTTAAATATTTTTGTATATGTTTCATTTGCTTTACATTGCTCTTGGTATGATTTGTCTCCTTTAATTGAAACTAGGAAATTGTTAAATTCTTTGGTAGCAAAAGGATAAAAGTAAACGTTTGGTAAAGGACCATTTGTCGTTTGGATGAAATGCACGTTGACTTCGGTTGGTTCAGAAAGATAATATTGAATGCGGTCTATGGTTTGATAAGCACATGCAGCAAAAATCACAAGGAGCATTGTAAGAAGCAACACTGAAGTCAATTTGTTTTTCTTGGAAACATTTTTAATCAATATAAAAAATGCTGGTTTTTGCTTTTCTTCCCACAAAACTTCCTGAACAGTAGATTGCAGTTTTAGTTTTTGAAGTGGCATTGTAACTTTTCTATCAAACGAAATAAAGCTTTGTAAATATTGAAAAACTTTAATTTATCATAGTGATCAATTGAAGTGATGGTTATGACTAGACATGCAGAAATGAAACAATATTAAATGTCTTGTTAGGCAATTTATTTAAGTTAAAAAAGCCATAAATAACACAAGTGAAATTTCTACTAACTTTTGTTTTCATCATGCACTCTTAAAAAAGAAGGAGTAAAAGTAGGGATTGCACTGCTAAGGTTTTCATTCACACTCAAAATACACTGAAAAAATGGTGAATGAAGTGTATTGGATATATGGACAGTGTTGGGCGCGCTAATAAAATTTATTAGGGCTGCTAGCGCTAGCGCTAGTGCAGTTTTAAACTAGCGCCGCTATAGTTGCTGGCGCTAGTTTAAAAATTTACATCGCTATTTTCGCTGCTTTTCCGCTAGTGCGGGCACTATTTTTGTGATATCTAAAATTCAATTCTTGATATTAGAAATTTGAATTTTGGGTATCAGAAATTTGAATTTTGGATATCAGAAATTTGAATTTTGGATATCAGATATTTGAATTTCTGATATCATGAATTTGAATTTGATATCAAGAATTGAATTTTAGATATCAGAAATTCAATTCTTGATATCAAAAAATCGGATTTTTGATATCAGAAATTCAAACATCTGATAACAAGATTTTGAATTTTTGATATCAGAAATTCAATTCTTTGATATCCAAAATTTAATTTTTGATATCAGAAATTTGAATTTCTGATATTAAAAATCCGACTTTCTGATATCAAGAATTCTTGATATCCAAAATTTGCATTTTGGATATCAGAAAATACTTGCCATAGTACTGTATTGTGGAAGCGGCCTTTAGCACCCTGTAATGGCGCTTTATGAATATTAAAAATAGCGTCCGCTACAAAAACGCTACATTACTTAAAATATAGCGCCGCTAATAGCGGCGCTACCAGAAGTAGCGCCTCTATCACTAGCCCTCTAAAATTAGCGCAAGCGCGCACAACACTGTATCGGTCCATTCCGCGGATCGCGCGAAAGGAAAAAAAGTGGTCTTTTTTTTGATGGTCCTTTGGCACGGAGGCGCGGATTCACCCGCATTTCCCCTTTCGCACGGAGATGGCGGATTTGGCGGAAAAAACACGTCGTTTCCCGAT
>JAQIXT010001568.1:0-14894 GCA_034700445.1 Stenotaenia linearis
TGATAAATAAAAATGACACGAAAAGCACAAACAAACCAATGAACCCGAATGATTTAATCGAGTGACGTCATTCAAACTAAAACAGGATGTAGTCAGTTTTATTTGCTTATATTCGCAATAGAGGGCAGCAAAAATATCTCGGATAAAACAAACGTAGTCCGCTGCCTTTGTTTTATGACCGCACGACTTGACCGCAGATGTATATAAAGCTACGGAAATTATTTTGTGTTCGTGAATTTGATCGCTAATTAAAAGATAAATGACTAAAGATTGCGTAATTATTAAGAATTTTATTTTTAAGGTGAATATAAATCAACCTTAAGGTCGCACTTACGTGTAAATTTAAATTGTAAATATATTTTTTTTTTAAAAAAGGAAAGAGCCGTAATTAAATTTTTTTTCCAACAGCAACTTTATTTTGTGTTATAAGCGGATTATAATTCAATTGTCTTTGAACTAAATTTATTATCGCTTTTGACAGATTTATATTTTTTCTGACACATGAAACTCGTCACCATTGGCCTAAAATATCGGCAATGAAGTTGTATTTAATCTGTCAAAAATTAATTAAAAAAGAAATATAATTTAATCGATAACATTCCACAAAATTGCGGTTATTAATTAAAGTTTACGTATTACAATTTTCGCATTTGCAGAAAAAAATAAAAGTTGTATGAAATTTCATTTATTTATTTTCTTTAATCATCTCCGGTTTGCAATCTAATATTTTTTCTTTAATGTTCTTAGTGAATTACGTCACAGCACACTGAGTGGCATCCACTCTCCTGCTCTCTTACTCTTTCTCTCTCCCGTTCGTTCTCTCCATTCCTCTGAATCTCTCTCGCTGCCTCCTATGGACGCCATCATCAAGTGCCAGCACTGCCTGTGTGTGCAACCTGTTCCTTTTCGTCAGCTTAGGATTACTGCTAATGAAAAGGGTTCCAATCGAACCCATTACTGACTCAACACTTTCAAACTGGAACTAATGGAACTAGAAAACATCGTTGCTAACAGCGTCTATCTGAAAGCACGAGAAGGTAACTTCCACTGCTTCAAACTTGCCGACATATTCAGCCGGTCTGCTTGTCTCATGGTTCGGCGGATATTAGGCTTATATTCAATAATCCACATGGATTTGCTTTTGCTCGGGTTTCACGCTTTAAAACCTATCGTTTACGATTCACGCAATCTAGTATTATCTATAATTAATCACACCGTAATAAAAACCTCAGACTTTAGTTAGTAACGGCACGTTGTAGTGGGCTCGCATTTGCAGGAGAGGGAATACAAATTAATGATTTAGTTTTGTGCTTGGGTTCTGAGTCTGAAATCGAGCCGTATGGAATCGGGCAATTAGTAATGCCAGTATCGTATTCGTAATTTTTACTAGGAAGGAAAATGAGGTTAAAGGAATGGAATTGAGATTTGTGGTGGTGAACAGATCAATAAAGGCAAGCGTCCTGTGATTTCTCAGCAGGTGTTTTATCGACTTTCCTTTTTAACAAATTACTAGTATGAGATAAAATTTTGGACTTGGAAAATGACGTTTGGAGTTGAATGACGGACTGAGTCATTTCTTGTTTACATTTTTTCGTATTCATCCTTAGAAAATTTCAGATTACTTTATCAGTTTGGCTTCCTGTTGCTCCTAAAATGTTTTCGAATAATATTTTCCATCTTATTTTTCAAACTAAAGTGAAAATTTATGTTTTTTAATGCAGTATTTGTTTATTATTTACAGGTGGAGCTGATAGTAATAAAGGTAAAAGCAAAAAATGGAAAAAACTGCTTCAGTTTCCGCACATATCGCAATGCATAGATATGAAAAATAAAATCGGTGAGTAAATTTTGTTTTTTTTTGTTGTTTTTTTTTCTTAAAGAATTATTTAAATTGGTTTATTTACAACGCATTTATTACGTAAATTGATTAATATTTATGGCGAAAATTGGCATTCAACGACGCAATTTCATGTACGAGTTAAAGAAACATACGTTAAATTGAATGTGACACATTTTTAAATGCAATAGACAACAACTTCCTTTTATTGCAAATGGGATGCAGTTTTTATTCTTCGATTTACAGACAGTCGATTTTCTCACGTGGTCGAATCACAACCAATAGGCCGTTATCTATTTCTCCAGTTTTGTGAAACAATCCCACATTACAAGAAATGTAATGACTTCATAGATGATGTGGTGAGATAAATTTATTAGAATGAATTTTATTATTTTTTATATTTTATCTTATTTTATTGTGTGCAGGAAAAATATGAAGTCGAACAGGATGAAAACAGAGCCGAAGTTGCAGTGTCTGTTTTTGAGAAATATCTCAATCCTAATGTAATTGACTTTCAAGAAAAAATTATTTTTGTAAATAATTTCAAAAATCTCTTCTCTTTCTAGTCCAGTGAAGCTGTTAATATATTTAACGAGGAATTAATTGAGCGTTGCAATATCAGTTTATCAACTGCTAATAAAGAATTGTTTGCTGAATGTGCCAAGTAATGGGAAATTAAAAGGAGAAATAATCAGTCTTGAAATTTTATTTTTACCTTGTTTTTAGAGCTGTTAAAGACTTCTTGGCAGGCGAACCTTTCAAAGAATTTCAAGAGAGTATGTATTTTCTTAGGTATCTGCAATGGAAATACCTAGAAACGTAAATATTTTGGAACTGAAAAACTTAGTGTTTTGTGATTCTAATTTTTTGCATATTTTTCATAGTCAACCGGTAACAGCAAAAACTTTTCGAATGTACCGCGTACTGGGAAAAGGTGGTTTTGGCGAGGTTTGTGCTTGTCAAATGAGAGCCACCGGAAAAATGTACGCGTGCAAAAAACTAGAAAAGAAAAGAATCAAGAAGAGAAAGGGAGAAGCGATGGTTCTGTTGGAGAAACAAATTTTACAAAAAATAAATTCACGATTTGTGGTAATAAAATATTCAAATTACAACGTTTTTGTTGATATATAAATACATTTACCTTTTAGGTAAGCCTCGCTTATGCGTACGAGACTAAAGATGCATTGTGCTTGGTGTTGACTATTATGAACGGCGGAGATCTGAAATTTCACATATACAACATGGGTGGCGAGCCTGGTTTCGACATTGATCGTGCCATGTTTTATGCAGCCGAAGTTACTTGCGGTTTAGAGCACCTACACGTCCGTGGGATTGTTTACCGAGATTTGAAACCTGAAAATATTTTATTAGACGATCACGGTTGGTTTTAGTAATGCGTAAGTCAATATTGATTTGATTTATTTGCATGTTATTTAGGGCATGTCAGAATATCGGATTTAGGACTTGCTGTTGAAATTCCCGAAGGCGATATGGTGCGGGGAAGAGTTGGCACTGTTGGATACATGGGTAAATTATTCAAAATTAAAATTAAATGATTTATGGTGGTTAATTGAATGTCGTATTTTAGCTCCAGAAGTAGTTGATAACGAAAAGTACACATTTAGTCCTGATTGGTTTAGCCTTGGGTGCCTTATCTACGAAATGATAGAGGGACAGGTAAGCAATTTTAATTTCGAATTTATGAATTGGATTTTCATTTACTCTTATTTAGGCTCCATTTCGGGCACGAAAAGAAAAAGTTAAACGAGAAGAAGTGGATCGGCGAGTAAAAGAAGATCAAGAGCAGTATTCGCATAAATTTACGCCAGAAGGACGAGGCATTTGTATTAGTGTGAGTTATGGCTTATTACGTAAACTCTCAATTTTTTTGTAATTAATGTCATGATTTTGCTCCTATTATTAGTTATTAAAGAAAAATCCTAAAGAACGTCTAGGTTGTAACAGTGGACGTTATGGTGCAAAGGATGTCAAACTAAACGATTTCTTTAAAGCTATGAATTGGAAACGTTTAGAAGCGGGCATGTGTGAACCTCCATTTGTGCCTGATGTAAGATCATGAGCAGTTGAGACCCGGATGGAATATTAATTTAAAAAAAAAAATTATTTGCAGTCTCATGCCGTATATGCCAAGGACGTTCTGGATATTGAACAATTTTCTACAGTTAAAGGCGTCAATTTAGATGCAACTGATGATACTTTCTACACAAAATTCAACACTGGCTGCGTGTCAATACCATGGCAATGTGAAGTAATTATTTTGTAATGAATTTCCTTCTAGACTGGTTTATTGAATCTATGTCTTATTTTCAGATGATTGAAACAGATTGCTTCAAGGAATTGAATATATATGGTCCTAACAACACACCTTCTAGCGACCTCATTATGGAATTGGCACCTCAAGAAGAAACGAAGGGCTGCTTTCCATTTTGGAGAAGAGTAAGCGCAATAAAATATAAAGAAAATTTACCTTTTGATAATTTATTTTTTTATTTTACAGAGATTTCGTTGACTAAATGCCGAATCGAAATCCAATAAAATATTCTGCAGTTCAACATACAATGACTGCAGTTCGGAACACATTAGCTCAGGGAAAGAAACGAACATGAACATAAATTCTAACAAGATCGGAATGCGTCGCAGGGGGAAGTCGGAAGAAATTTGAACTAAAAACTTGATACTCACTGGGCTTTGGCAAACGCCTCCAGATTGTGTTTGAATTAGGCAAGGTCATGAAGTGGGACCACATCAAAGACAACTTATGTGTTTGATTAATTTTTATTTTTACTTTTCCTTTTCTTGACACATGGTCATCTACTTAAAATGAAACTACTTACTTGTGAGTGTGGCTGTGCAAAAACAGTATTACTCACATGGTCACTTTCGCGCCATCCGCATCATATCATTCCAAATTGGCACTGGTCTCATCTAGTCACAATAATGACTAAATGTTTAGCATTGAGTCTGAGTGCAATTTTTTGCTTCATGTCATAGAAGACAAAAAGTAAACATTGCTCACGGTTTCAATTTTTTTATTGTTGATCCTAGCTAAAATAAAACTACAATCATGTACAGTGTATCGTGTATAAATATGTAAAATTTTTCAGTAGTTTTTTTTTTTTTTTTTAATTTCATTTACTTTTTGTGCTGTCATGAAAAAGTAAAAAAAAAAAAAAAGTATCATGCGTTATTAGTCTTAATTTCACTTGAGTAGGGAATGTAAATCGTTGCTCAAGACCCCGGCGTAGAAATTAGTTGCATAGTTTAAAGACGGAGAATATTTCTGGAATGAAACCTATAATGCTCATTTTTATTGTTTTTCTTGATTTTGTGTCTATTTTGTACTAATATTACTTCGGGAGTTTACATTGGTTATCATGACTTTACTAATAAGTGTTAATCGGTCTGCAGATTTTTATTTTGTGTAATAATAATAATAATAATAATAATAATAATTTGACAATTGAAATTCAAATATTCTTGTTGCAATGTTATTTGTTGCAGGCAATGGGGTTGGCAATTACGATAATGCGAAATAACCTTCTAGTCAACTTTTTATCTTTGCCTTTATTTATTGATGGTTTTTGTGCTTTTATTTTGCTCTTTTTTAATTTTTATTCCTGTGTGTAGTCTCTTCTCAATTGAAATGCCAAATAAAAATGTGAAAAATGGTTTTAAATTAATAAACAATTTGTCATTTTCAGATTTTATTTCAAACAGTTGCGATCATTAAATGCCGAACTCGTATAGAAAACAAAATTTGAGTAAAACTATACAATTACTATGTATTTGATAGTTTCAATTTTTTGCTTGATTCTTAATCTACACATTTTATGAATATTATTTGCAGAAAGAACTTCGGCCACCACCATTACCCAACTAACATTATTTCTTATAGTTTAACAACTTCGATTTTTTCTCAGTAATAATATAAAAACGTCTTGGATGGAATTAAAGCCACAATCTGAATATATCCAGCGCTAAATTAAAAGCAAAGGCAGCCAAGAATGGAATAGTTATTCCCACAACTAATGCCTCCTAGTTAAAAGCGACATTGACAAATGCTCTAAACAGCGAACAATTTGTATGTATATTAAAGATGAAACGATCATTAATAATTATATTAAAAATAAGTTGCTGGCTCAAATTTGGACTGTTTAGCAAAGCGTTTTCTTTTTTTTTACATCAATAATTTACAGAACGTGCATTGATTTATTTTATTTTAATCATTTATAATTGGTTTCAATTTGGACCGACTCCTGAGTTTCAATTTTATTTGCACTTAAGTGAAGGTGCATACTTATATTGGCAGAGCGCCCATAGGCCAAGGAAATTGAATTTTAACGTAAACATTTTTGCATTTTTTTTAAATTCAATATTTTCACTATGGCGCTTGGGTTAGCTTTACTTTGAGTGCAACATAAATGTGGCTAAAACTTGATAATTAATTCCATTAAACAAAATATTTTCTTTTTATACCATAGTCTAAAATTCGTAACATGAAAAGAGTAAATTGTATTCTGTCGTTTCTTAACATTAACTGGGATATTTGGAATGAATAAAACCCACCCATCTCCAAATGTTTCCAGAAAAAAAATAACAAAAACGCGTTAAAACTCGCTAAAAAAATTTTAGGACGTCAATACTGATTCTAATAATAAATCAACTAACAACAGTAAATACGTTAAAGTTAATCCCAGTTAATTGTCTATTACTTGAGTAATGAATGGACAAGAGTTATGAAATGTTACAAGCAGTAGTTCACCGGATTTTATAGACAACTTAGCGACTTGCATTACCAAATGTTATTCTATACGTAGCCTACTTCGGTGGAGACTGCATTGCAGTAATGGACAATCTTCGAATGTTTGGTTTATCATATTCTTCCATTGAAATCGTGCGCCTCCGCTGTCCCAGGCGTAAAGCGTTCTCATCTCCACCTGAGAAGGTCCTCTGTCTATCGACCCCTGGCATCGTGAGTGACGTCACTGCGTTACAAAGAAAACCATTAAACCGTTGAAGCGGATCAATAATAAAAGACAATTCACTTACACAGTCCTAGGCCTTTGCAAAACAAGAGGAGACTTTGGGCAAATTTGTCTGGCTGCGAAGTTAAAGAATAACATTACAACTTAAATTTAAATCAACATTGCATTTCCATATCTATCCCATTATCTAAAAAAAAATAATGTTTATGTATATCATGCGATGCTAAAAAAAAAAATTCAAGGTGAAATTACGTTGTAATGTAACGCAACATTCCTGCTAAAGACGGGTGGAGTCTTTGAAATGTTTATTTGTACAAAGTTCGTGGAATTTTAATCAGTAAATGGTCTGCCAACGATGTTTTTTTTTTCGAATAAAAAACAATTGACAGAAGTTTTCAATTTAACCAGCATTTTAGTTTAATCAGATAAATATACTGATAATATTTAGAACTTCTTGAGTTGCAGGAAAGTTCCATAAATTTTAATCACCCGAATTACCAGAGTATACTAGGATTAACTTTCAGTTCAGTTAATCCAGATTAAATCGCCTTTCTAATATTTTCATTTTATCTTTCTCAAAACTGGTCAAAGCTGCCCCTTAAAGCGTGAAAGCCCACTACGCCTTGCACTTGTAAGATATTCTAATTATTATATTTAAAAACTGATTATCTTATCTAAACCGACTAAACGCTGATCGGATAATCAAAAATATCTGATACGACGCACTGCACTCAAACCACTTTCTTTTCCACTGAAAAAAGTAAGAACCACTTTCTTCTTTGTACACCTGCTTCAATGGTTAAATAATTAATCGCATTTCACTCACGCGTAAATGTCATAGTGCACGTACTCGTAGTTGCTAATGCGGACTGTTTTTATTAGGCACTTTAAGTCATGTCGAATAATACGAATGTGGGATAAACCGAATGCTGTAAATTGAGTTTCATAATGAGATTATGCTGGGGCTCTTGAGATTCAAAGACGTGACTGATTTTTTAGGAAGATTGATTAAACGTAATTGGATAATAAATAATTGCGGGATAAACCGGTAAACCGAGCGAAAATAAGAAGTAAGAGGTATATTACTTTTTAATAGCACGGAAGTACATCATCTCTATAAGAAGGCCGTCCTTCAAATAAAGGACGTCTTTTATTCAGATAATAAGAGCGCCGTGATTAAATACCTTATAAAACAGCTTAATTATATCTCTCATGGGGCGTAAAAACTACGATGTAGACCCACAATTTTCCCTTAGCCTTGTATGAAGGTTGTGTTTTGCTACTGTAATTTACTGATGATCATAAGTGAGCATTTTTGAAACGTAAACAACGTTAAACAACGCTAAAAGAATCTAAACTTAGTTTGAATTTACAAATAACAGTAAACAACAGTGAGTAAGCTATTGCAGTTGCTGCAATTTATTACTATAAATAACGCAAATAACAAATCTTATTTAAAATTAGCCTTTGTTCCATAGTCAATGCAATCAATTTCAATAAAGAAAAAAATACTTACAGCTTCAGTGACCACATCTCCCACACCATCAATCTTGAGCAACGAGCTGTGCGCCTTATCCATTTTTCCAATCATAGCGGAAACGGTGGACTGATGGGAAGCGGTTGAACCAGTCACCAACAAAGTCTCCACTCTATTTGTTAAAAAAATCGAAAAAATCAGTTTTTTATTGAGATCGTAAATGTGAATGAAATTACTTTAATTTTTTCTCCAAAAGCCCAGAAATGTCGCTGCGACTGTAATTCAGGTTTTATCAGATTACTGCGGTCATTTTATTACCTTCAACTACTTACTTCTGAAATGCGTGAACATAACGGCGCAAATTGCGTGGGTTTATATCCGCCTTCAGTTTACTGGTGTAATCTTGGATGAGCTTCTCTTTATTTTCAGCGCTTTCCAATTGCTGTCAAATTAAACGCATTAGCAAACAAAATGACACGCGAGTTCAAAATTTTAATTCATAAATCTATTTTTAACCTTTAATAAAAATTTATTATTAATATTTATAACTATTATTTTAGAACTAGAAGAATTTCTAAACTAATTTTTTTTAAACCAAAAAAAACAAAACAAAAAAACACAAAATTTGTTAATTAGCTAATTTTCACACCTATTTCAAATGCAGAATTATTAAATACTATACTATAATTTGAGCAATCACTAATCACTACAGCAAAATCTGCAAAAATATTCATATAAACTGGAAAAAAAAATAAATTAAAAAATAAAAAACCCAAGCAAATACATATTTCATGTTAGTAACACTAAAACCCATTGAATTCTACCAAAAACCTAATAACGTGCAACACCGTTAATATTTAAAAATGTTAATCATGCAAAAAGTAAGCTTAAATAAATTAAAAATTAAAAGTTTCCAGTAGATTTGACATCATACCTCTTCCAGCAGATGCTAGTATATAACGTTGGTAAGGGGCCACAATTTATAGGCATGGAAAAAAGACAAAAAACGCACAAATATATACATCATTAGATCAATCGACAATAGAATAGCGTGCAAAATAAAACGCATCGAGGCTTCAACATACTTTTCATGCACATGCACACGACATTTCATTCCTTTTTTATCAAAAGGTTTGAGGAAATATACAAGGAGTAGAAAACTTTCATAACATTTAAATCAATATGCTTACCCTGCTGCTATTTGATTAAAAGTTACAATTAGACAAGTTTTTGTAAGTAAATTTTAAATTGAGAGAAATATCAATCGTGGAATTAAAAAAATTATTAATTATTAAAAAAATACAAATTGCGAGAACTCACGCCACCAAATTTGTGAAAGACCAAGTACTGTTCGGCCGTCGGGTTCATTCCGATGTTTCCCAATTTCCAACTGACGATCTATCAATTTCGTAAAAGACGTGTTCGGAGTAAATAAATAAATGAAATCGTAAATAAAAAATGATTGTAGCTATTAAACTCACTTTATCTTTAAAGTGCTCCATTACACCAGCTGTGGTTGCAGTGCAGTGTACGAGGACCAGACCCAGGCACCTCGTCGGGTGCGCCATCTAAAGCCAACCGTAAATCGCTTTGCTTTCCTCGCAAAATTCAAATCATTTATCAATTTCTCACTCCGAATCGGGCCAGGATATTCGCTCCAGCGCCGTCGCCTAATCCCACGACCAAAGAAACCCTGAAACAAACCAAAGCACTTAGAAATCGCTACTCAATAGTGTTTTTATAACTAAACTCACTTTAAATGATCCAAAACCACGACCAGGTCTTCAGCAATGGCTTGCATGGTGGGAAATTCGTAACTGAAATCGATAAAAATAATTAATAAATGTGATAAAATGGTCAATAAAACAACCCAAACGTCATCGCAAATAAATTATACAATGTAACGCTCTTAGACGACGCCTCACCATAATAAATAAATTATATTTAGTCTGTTCTAATGCAACGTCACTTATAAATTTATTTAAAATTCAAAATGCCAAACAAATTAACAAGTTTCAGCCAACTGGCCTCCTGCGCCGTCACATCTAATAAACCAATCATAGAGAATTCCACTCGGTTGGAAAAAAATTCCCAAAACATATTGATTTTTAAGGCAATTCGAGGGACGTGTAAGCGTTTCTTGTTTTGCATCTCTTAGCGGTGTGCTGTGGGGAGAAATGAACGCACTCTTCAGGAAAATTAGGAGCGTGATCTTCTTGTCCTGGGACATCCACGTGTATGAAAACAGACCGATGTTTCATTTCCAACATCGAAGGATGATCGATGAAGTGATGAAAATCCGAGTCTGCAATAAAATCGTTTAAATTTCACAAATACTTCGCAAACCACAAAATTCATTACTCACGATTCGAGCCTAAATCATGAACGGTGAAAAACACTGCCTTCTTTTGTGCTTGATCAAGATCTCCCTAGAACAATCAAAACATTAAATATTAAGTTTAATTGCGAACACAAAAGGGGCATGGTTGCCGTGTCAACGTATCACTTTAAGCGTTAAATGGATCTTACAATTGATTCCATAACTCCGCCTTTTTATTTATTAATGGCCCATCCTTCATTACCTTATTGATCTCAACAGTCACGCTCGTTCAACTAGCGTGTAACATTTTAACATTGCTCTCACTAAAATCGTCCTTCACCTCATTTTTTTCTTCATTATTTAACCTGTAATTTTGTAACTTGTCTAATCTACAATTTGTAAAAATAAATATCGTCGTTCGTATTTGCACTTATCTTTTCAACTCATCAATATTTAGACCCGATCAAATAACGCGTGACCTTGCATCTTGTTTTTATGCAAAATTCCTTTTTTTTTAATAAACGGAAAAAAATTAAGGGATCTAGAAAACAAGAAATAAAACGGCGCCGCTAAATGTCAAAGGTCGTGCAAACCTCGGCGGGTATAGACGAATTTGATACTTTTCTGACGATTTACATAACACGAGACTCGAGAAATCGAAAATGTCTTCAGACATTTCGGTCACGTGGTGTCATCAGCCGTTAACGCTTATCGTCATCATCATTACGATTATCTCACTTCACCACATGAACTGTGTTTAAACCGAAAATGTGGCGCACATACTTTTTTTCTTACTCGCGAATTTTATTTGCCAAATAAATTTTAATTAAGATTTATATGTTTTAATGGCAAACGAGAAACGACCGGAAACGATCATAGATAAATGAAGCAGCGGAAATCCCAAGTTATGGTCTTCAAGGGCTTAATTACGTCACTCACCCGGTTCGACAACATAAAAAAAAACAAGCCGGACTTGTAAATAAAACATAACTCACCTGGACGTAGAAATTGATAGTCCCACATCGCTCTGTAGTGACAGTGTATTTCTATTAAAAGATAAAACATAATATTTTTATTAGGTTTTTGTTTTCACGAGTTGATTTCGACTCCGAGTGGATTTTATTTATCACTCAGATCAAAGGTAATTTGAAAGGAATTAAGTCCGGCCGTGCGCCGTTGCCTATACTCCGGCTGGTTTTCGTGGGGCCGTTTTCACGTGGCAAAAAGGTCACTTCACTAACACTTCTCTTACGTCATCTAATCGATCGCATTGACGCACGTCAAACAACGGGAGGGAATGGAACGGCACAGGATCATCAAAGAGAACCCAAAACCCAGAATGTGAAATAAAGAGGATGACAAGTTTTTGAAAAGAAAAAAAAAACATGTGTTTTTATCTTATCTCCACTTTTTTTCTGCTTGAATAACAGCGATAAAACCGGCCACAACTTCCACGCCATTTTGCGCGTAAATTGTAGATTTAGCGTGTAATAACTAATGATATACAAACATAATTGAAGGCTGCTGTGTTGACACAAAAATTCAAAATAACAATTGGCTTTATTATCATAAAGACAATAAATTGTTGCTAATGCGGGGTCAACATAAAGTGATAAATAGAAAAATATTAAATCTGCCAATGAAGAGAGTGTCGTTTACAAAAAAGCTCATTTAATATCCTGTACTAATGTAACAGCCAATTAGAGGAAATGTGCGACAGTTTAAAATCATTCCCAGCGCTTGAAAATGACTTATATTTCCTTCATTTTACATTTCACTCGTTAAAATTTATCATTTCGACTAATTTTTAAAATTTTTTTCTTCAAAAAAAATGATCAGTTAACAGTTTAAGGTGGAACGAGATAAGGAAATATTTTAAAAAAATTATCAAAAAGTGATGCGGGATGACCTTGTGTGGCCTGTACAGACCCGAGTACAGGTTGAATAGTGTTTTTATTTGTCTTGCAACTCGTTTGAGCAGATGGCGAAATGAAAACTATAAACTCAAACACAAATAGACCAATGAGCCGCGTTGTAATCTTTATGTTAACAACAAACTCAAAGCACCATTGGTAATTTCTGAGCAGCTTCCGTTTACTAAAAGCAATTGCTAAAAATAATTCACGACAAAAGACTTAAACCACCTGCATAAATGTTTGCAACGAGCCAAAAAAAATGTGCCGTTCGAATAGGTTGTGCATGAAAAGTAATAAATTGTTACTATGAATAAATTAATGCGAGAATTGATCCACATATCGAACATGCATGTGGAAACTCGGACAGAAGCGGCCACACCCACCCTCCGAATGGAGGGAACGACAAAAGTAATTGAACGAATTTTTTGGGAAATCAAGAAATATTAAAAATGCATTTTGGCGCAAAAAGAAAATGGGAATTAGTTTCGCGGTGTTTGGTTCGTTACCTTTTCTTCCACACTGTTGCTACAGTCTTCTTCTGACATCTTTTCTGCTTTTTGTTAGATAGACCGTAGCTGAACAAGGCGATACGTGCAAGACGATGCGAATTTCTGCCGTGATGCTGCTGTTGTGTTGGCGATAGTCCAATCAATTACTAGGTAGCAGCACGAGCGGGCGATTCGGATTTTGATGCAGAGGGCGGAATTTATTTTTGTAATGAGTTTATTTAAATGAAAAAGAATCCAATAACGTAGTTTCTTGTATTTATAGTTATTGTAATGCGTAAATAGTAAAGTTTGGTGTCGAATCGGTTTGTTTTTGGAATTTTTCAGTTGCGGCACAGTTTGTTTTGAATTTCGGGTTTTAGCGACAACGCACTTCATGTAAACAAATACGAGCCGAAGAGTAGCGCGAAGTTACTCTTTGAGCACATTCTTTCTTTCTACTTTTCCAAACCAACTCCACCAAGCAATAATCCATCAATAAAATAAATCAGTCGTTATAAAATTCTTAAAATTTTCATATAAAAAAATGAAAATTTCAAAAGTTGCCGAATTATTTGTGGATTTTTTGACAGAATTTAACCAAAACGAACAGCTCGATGTGAAGGAATTTATGAATATTCTGGTTGAGTGCATTTATTTAAACTAATATTATTGTATAATTTAAACCACATAAAAATTTAAATAACATACAATTAATAATGATATCACCTTGCATACGCCACAACATCGTTTACGTAATGTAATAAATTTAATTTTCTTTACATTTTAATAGTCATTAGAAGGAGTCAGCGAAGATCTAATGAACGACTGCATCGAAGGATGTCTGAGACATTTGCCCGTCATCAATAAAGTGATTGACTTATTTATTAACTCACTTGACGACAAAAAAGGAAGTCTATTGCTTAAGGACTCACGAGTAACTAACATTTTAAAAGGTATTGGCGGTCAATGGTTACCCTTACAAATTGCTGCTAAAATCCCCACGTTCCAGCTTTATTCTATTTACTCGTGTTCGAAATAAACAAGATCGGAATTAATCAATTTGAGATGATAGTCATATATTTCCTGAATTCTAATGTACAAAAAGTAAGAAGATTAATGTATTATGCTGAGTGCATTCTCTTTCTCTTGTCATCAATGTTTGTTGTTACAAGAAAGAAATGTGTTCACATTAAGTTAAGCAGTTCCAGCCAGTCGTGAAAGACTGTGTTAAATATTTACAAAAAGGTGCCTATGAGTATTTATATGCAAATGCATTATTTCCACTTAAAGGCGACGAGTCCATCCGAACACTCGTAAACTTTATTGTTATATAACGTATAAATACAAGTGTGATCTTCAACTGCTTGTCTCCGATTAATTTATGCAATTAGGTCATGTATCTTCCCCAAGGCATTTAAAGGGAGTTGGTTGTTGATTGGAATTGAAAATCCCCCATGTTTTTAACTCATCATGTTTGTGGGTACTTTGTACTCTTTTGGCAAATATCCAACGGTTCTGTCTTTATATTTCGTTCTTTTTAATTACTGTGGAAATGAGGCCGCAGCAGTGTTTAATTGACGACGCCCTTTTGGCCTCTTATGCGATATAAATTTTAATATTTTAATTGAAAAAAAAAATTATTTTTTCTTTAAATTTGGTATTATTTATTTGAATTTTTTTTAAACATTTTTTTTCTTTTCAGTTTTTGAGATTTGTAAGCAATCCAAATAACATATCAGGCGCCTTGCAAAGTCTGTGGCTGGAGTTTTATGACCAATTGTTTGTCGAAAGTGTATTTGTGACGCCGTTGCTTCGGTACAGAAATAACCTATTATCTGACATTTTTTTTT
>JAQIXT010001569.1:0-14891 GCA_034700445.1 Stenotaenia linearis
CAAATTTACAACAAAATTTATTCAAATTTACAACAAAATTTATTCAAATTTACAACAAAATTTATTCAAATTTACAACAAAATTTATTCAAATTTACAATAAAATTATCTTCTTTACAATGAAATTATCTTTAAATTTACAATAATATTACATTAAACAATCAATGAAATTGTTTAATGTAATATTATTGTAAATTTGAAGACAATCAATGAAATTATCTTCAAATTTACAATAAAACTTCATTGAGCTAAATTTAATAAAAATTATCATAAAATAATATATAAAAATTAGTTATAAAAATTGATTACAAAAATATCATCATAAAATTTTAAAAAATTATCATAAAATTTTAAAAAATTATCATAAAATGCTATAAAAATTGATTACAAAAATATCATCATAAAATGATATAAAAATTAATTACAAAAATATCACAAAATTTATAAAAATTTACTATAAAATCATATAGAAATTGATCACATAAGTGTTATATAAAATCTCATAAAAATTCATCACAAAAATATTATAAAACCACATTAAAATTCATTGTAAAAATATTATAAAACCTCATTAAAGTTGATCACAAAAAAATTCATTATAAAAATAATCATTGCAAAAGTTAATCATAAAATCGTATAAAAATTCATCACAAAATATTATTATAAAATCTTAAGAATTAATCTTCATTAGGCTTTAATTATCTAAAAAAATAATCCATAACGATTCATGGATTTTGCTTTAATTTTAAGGATTGACTAGATATAAGAAAATGAATGAAGATCTCAAATTTTTAAGATCACACTGGTAAGATGTTTCAAAAATAAAATGTGAATAAACATTTTTTCAAATAAATTCTGAAGTATTATAATAAAATCTTCTGAAATTGCTATTTTACAAGAATTTCTTGTAATACCTTAGAATTCATCTGAAAAAATATTCATTCACATTATTTTTAATACTAAATTTAAATGCATGTTAAGAACATAAGTACCAAGGACTACTTTCCTCTCTTATTGTGATGGATTATCCAGGAATCACTGGTGGCAATATTCGGTGGCAATGTTTCAACTAACTGACCCAGAATCCTTTTCTTTCTCATTCGTTTTGCTTTATCAGTGTCGGCTTCTGCGGCAATCTTGTCAAGTGATTCAACCAAATGGCGCCATTTCAAGGACTGCCATGAATACCTTTTTACTTTCAGATCTTCCCCATCACTATCCTCACTACTCATAAAGTCAAATCTTAGAGCTCCTTCATACTTCTTATCAAATTTGGACTGTTTAAATGCCTCCTTACGTCGTTCAAGTTCTAAAACAAGATTAAACAACATTAAACAATCAATGAAATTATCTTCAATTATGATGTCATTTTAGCCCCACCCACTCAAAATAAATAGCACATCTGATATGCAAATTTCTTAAAAATCTAAAATAATTTCAGTCATCTTTGACTCAAAATCACCAAAATTAAAATTTCATGTGATATTAGCGATTTGAAGAATACTTAAGGACCTACAAAGCCATTTTAGCAACCAGCGAAAATCAGTTAGGACCCAATTTGCAATTTTACCAAAAATATGAATTATTTATAACCATCAAAATCAAAGGTCAAAATATCACTTAATCCTAAAAAAAAGTCTGGAAAGTTCGAATTTTGAATTACTTTATTATTTTGAGCAACCTTGAATTTGCTTTTTCCAATGAAAATAATGAAAACAAATTGTGTGCCTAAACCCACTTTTTCTTCAAAATCCAATTTATTTTCGGTCACCGATGGCTTAAAAAAACCAAATTAAAAAATTTAATTTTTATTGATTTCAGCAACATTTAAATTGCTGAAATGCGATTTTTGAAATTAAAGTGGATACGTTATTTTCAATTATGATGATGTCATTTTAGCCCCACCCACTCAAAAGTTTGGAACAATCAGGGACTAAACAGAGAGCCAAGGGAAATATATATAAGACGATAGAT
The DNA here is from genome assembly GCA_034700445.1 of Stenotaenia linearis. Taxonomy (NCBI): domain Eukaryota; kingdom Metazoa; phylum Arthropoda; class Chilopoda; order Geophilomorpha; family Geophilidae; genus Stenotaenia; species Stenotaenia linearis. The sequence goes on from JAQIXT010001569.1 coordinate 1,974, forward strand.
ATTTTTTCATCTCTTACTGTCCATCTTTCTTTGTCGCCTTTTCTGTGCTAGTCTATGCTTTTCTAAGCTCTGGTCATTTTTCTTTCTTGAAATTGTTTGCTTTTTGGTAGTAAAATGGATCTTGATGGCATCTATAAATTTCAATAAAGCTAAATTTGAAGTAAAGTAAAAAAACTCAAATATTGTACCATTGATGAAGGCCATCTTGGTCTTAGGATACAATCCCTGGACAAATTCTTTAATTTCTTTTGATACTTCAATGTTTTCAGATGATAAATAACTGTAAAAAAACATTTAAAATCCAAAGTATGATTATTATTTCAATTTTAATAGTTACTTTAATTTTCTATCAAATGTCCAGTGTTTTCCTTCTGCTTCAATGGCCTTTAAGCCTCTTCTAACTGCATCCTAAAAATTATTTTACAAATAAATTATTAAACAATTATATTATTATATAAATAAATAACTAAATTATTAAATTATTATACAAATAAATAAACTGTACTATTAATTTCTTTTCTTCTAAATTTTCTTTTTCTTAGGAGAGGAAATGAACTGCATATCTCCATCTTTAATTCTTTTATCCAACCTTTCCAATATATTTAGCATTTTTTGTTGAATATAACTACAACTGTTGTCATGACCACATTTTTCGCATTTAAATGACGTCTGTGGGATAGTATTTTCATTTTCCTATAGTGAAAACAATACTTAGATAGATAAATTTAAATATACTGATTATAGAATAATTGATTTTTGTACTTACAACTTGTTTATGAAGGGAAGTTGATGGAATTGGTGATGACACACTCTGAAAATGTTAAAATTCACTTAAGAATTATTAAAATCTGAAATTTTAATTTTTTTCACATATATTTTGTTTTTAAAAATTTAAATACATCATTTGCAATCTATTAACAAACACATTTTGATTTTTTCATACCTTATTTTCAAACTCGGAAGGTGTCGTTTCAATATCGGTGTCCTTGCTTTCACTATCACCTTCAACTTTGCTTACATTGAAGCAAGACGACAATATGTTACAGTTTAGTAACATGGCAAAAATGGTCAACTTATCATCAAGTGATTGGACAATTCATGAGAACATTTTTGATAAAAAGAAAAACAAGATTGCAGCATTCAGTGATCAAGAAATGTCATTTCTTGAAAATATGTATAAATTTATTTATCCAGATGACATGTTAATTATTCCACGAAGTGCACATCAATACAAAGATCTTTGTATGGATCACAAAACAATAGCAGTCAAAAATCATCTTACGTCATAGCCTCTTGGTGTGGGTATAATACTTCAGAAATTTCTAGTGGTGATTATCGTCCTGGAGTAATATTACCGTAGGATTATTTCGGCATAACATTTTAATTAATAATAATGTAAAATGTCATGCAATTGCAAAAGTCGACTGGTTCTACCCTGTAGAAAATTCAGAATTAATTAATAAGTATGGAAAGCCAATAAAAGTATACCGCAATTTATTTGAGCCACATGGAACTGCCAGTTTCATCCCACTTCAGCGATTTTATTGCAAATTTGCTGCTCTTTTCCAAGAAGAAAATTCTATTGATGCTGTCGTAGTTTGTCCACTACCTAGACATGTTTAAATTCAAAGATAAAAATTATAAAATTAAACCGAATTTACAATTTCAGTGTATTTAAGTTATTCGCTCCTGTAATTGTTAGGTTGTAATATTATTTGGTAATTGTACAATGAAATTCTTGTTTTTATTGTGTATTCTTGTTTTTAAGTGTGTATTCTTGCTGTAGTTTACTTTTTTATCTTACTAGGTCAGTCGCAACATGATACAGATTTAAAATTTGAAATGGATGCACTGTTTAATGAGAAGCAACCTGGAAAATATATTGGTGATTACACGTTTTGTGAAATGTAAGTTATTTATGTAGTATGTGATGCAATTATGTATAAATTTAATATAAAATATTTTTATTTAGCTGCTTCAAAATAAATTATATCAAATGGCAAATGTATTCGGAAGAATATCAACAAAACCTTTTAAATGGAAAACCCAACTTGCAAGATGACTTTGACATTGATTTATTCAATGAGGAAAACGAAAATCTTATTGGCCGATGAATAATTCCAAATTAAAAGATGTTTTCGCACTATAATCAGTGGAATTGCTTACTGAACTTCATAATCAATTAATTGTCATGTGAAAAATATTCTGTTCTCACCATAATTTTAACTTAAGTGGCATTAATTTATTTCATTTGTCAATAAAAACCAAATTCAAATATTTCTTCAATTTATCTTGAATATTCCAGGTTTGATGATTCTTGGAAGATTTTTTGTTCTCAAACCTTTCATAAAATTATGATGATCGTTGTTAATGAGGCCTGTTATCCAAATTATTTACATTAAACTTTCTGGGAAAAAATTTAAAAAACACAAACTAAAGAACCAATTCAAATAATTAAGAAATACTATAACTACTTATCTGATGTTTTAATCGATAATTTAGTTTGTCTATTGTATGTCAATTCAATGTAAAGTTCTTGCAAAGTCATTGTGCAATTCCATCTGCGACTCCATTAGCACGGAGACTGGATCCCATCAGTTGAGGCAGGTCAAGTTCTGGATCTTAGATCCTTAGCTTCTTACACCAGATGGCGCAGATGGTAAAAAGATTTATTTCATATGAATTCTGCAATATGATTTATGAACAATTGTTGTAAAATATTGTTTGTATGTATTTTCCCACACGGGGAAAATGATTAAATTTGACGAAGATCAACTTTGCATTATGTAAAAGCTGTGTAAATTCCATGCACATGTTTTCATAACTTTTACACTTTGTAAAAACTATGAAAAGTTGTTGTAAAATATACATCACAATTCACAATGTGAAAACTGATTAAATTTGATGTAAAGGTATTACCAAATGTAATGATATTGCATTAGATTAAATCACATTTTACACATTGTGAAAGATGGCATATAGTTTACAACAACTTTCCTTAAGTTTCACAGATTGTCAAAGTTTGGAACTTTACATTTGACTTTACATTTCTTTTCCAATGTGGAAATTTAGATTTCAAATTTTCATCTTGTAAAGTTGATGTAAAATTAAATTTACATAAAATCTTTCACATTAACTTTCTGCAAACTTACAATTATGTGAAATTAAAAATTTCACATTACATTTCACATCAACTTTTATATTGTAAAGCCATGATTTTTTGCAGTGTGTGAGGTGAATGTGAAAGTTTAATAAAGTTATTGGAATTGGTGGTGGGGTTTTTGGAGGTGTTGGTGGTTTGGTTTGTGGGTTTTGGTGGATTTTGGTAGTGTTTTTGGTTTTTTTTGCATGGGTTGTTGGTTTGGTTTTTTGCATATTTTGGTGGGTTTTTGCATGTATTGTTGGTTTATTTCCATATTTTGTTGGTTTTTTGCAGGTTTTTTGATGGTATTTTAGTTTTTGATGCATTTTTTTGGTTTTTGCATAGTTTACAGGTTATCTTTGCTTATTTTGCAGATTTTATGTATGTTTTGTAGGTTTTTAAAGTTATTTAAGAGGTTTGATGCAGTTTTCATATTTTGCAGCTTTTTCTTCTATATTTTGCAGGTTTTATTACTTTTATGATCATTTTTAGATTTTTTGCATTTTTATCAGGTTTTTTTGTGTGCATATTTGCAGGTTTGTTTGACATTTTAGGATTTTTACACATTTTGCAGTTTTATTATGCATACTTTTTTAAAAACATTTTGCAGCAGCATATTTCTTGATAACATTTCAGGTTTCCTGCATACCATGCAAGCTTCTGCAGACTTGTATGCAAATTTACAAATCACTTTTCACTCAAAACTAAACAAAACCAAACAAAACACCCAAAACCCACACTAAAAACCAAACAAAATTACACGAACCAGAAATTTACTTTTAAAAAAACCCAAAAAAAACCCAAACTCCACATTCAAAAAAAAAATGTCTGCCACCCAATCAAAACCCAAACAAGAAACACCCAAATCTCCACAGATCAACCATCTCTCAACACCCCAAAAAAAAAAAAACAAAAAAAAAAACCATCCACTAGCCACTGCTCAAAGCCATAGGACTCCAAAGACAAAAATTCCAAAAACTATTCACACACAGCCTCAAGTTCAGGGGAAAACTACTTTCCATTACAAAATCCAAAACTCCACAAATGAAAAAAAACATTGAACCACAAATCCACTTCTGAGAAATGAGGCCGATGAAACTTTATAAATAACAAAATTTCACTTTTTTATTCACAAATGGAGGTTAATGTGTAGCAAAATGGGGAATTCCAAGTCCAAGATTCTCAAAGACTCTTTCCCAACATGCAATTCCATTAACCTAATAGCCTACTTAACCCTAAAACTTAGAATTTCTAGAATTATCAGCAATTATACATTTATAGATGCATTTTTATGTAAGATGGAAGGTGAGATAGTGAATTTCAATTGTCCACAACCTTGAGACCTCCATAATGCAGTTTGTTGACCTAAACTTGGCAGTCTGCCTTCTTTTAACTTTTTCTTTAAAAAAAAAACAAATTTCATTCTTAAAAGTATAAAACTTTATTACAAAATCACTTTTTTCTAAAATATGTACAAAAATGGAATAAAAAATGAGAAAAGTAAGTTTTGTTATTTACAATTGATTGCATTGAAGTATTTGTACTTAAATTATTTACAATAAAAAATACTTTTCAGAATTATGACTCATAAAAAAACATCTTATGTACATTCATTTAATGCTGTATTAAGTTGCTTCTCTGCTTATCTGTCTCTGTCATGGTCACTGAACTCAAAAAACTGTCTACTTCATCTTCGCTCATACTTTTCACTTTGTTGCCGCTCAACGTGGAGAACTCCCAGTATTTCTTGTCGAAGACCGAAAACGACAGCCATTCTTCGTCCGAGTCCAACATCGGGTTCGGATTTCTGTAAAAAGTTAATAAAAAATTAATACTCTTGTAATATAGGTCGAACCTCGTTATTACGAACTCGCTTATTGCGAATTCCTCGTTTTAACGAATTTTTTAAAAAGTTTGGTTCAATTCCTATCCATTCATTCAATGTTAAAAAATTGGATATTACGAACTCTCGATATTGCGAACAGGTCCCTTCGAGTTCGTTATTATATTATAAAACGAATAAAATAATGTCTTCGATAACTCAAATGACTTTTAAAGAGTTACCGTAGACATTTATTTATTTTATGAAGCGAGAAATCGAAATATTATGAGACGAGATATCAGCAGACGACGGAAATGACGAGCGAGGATGGGGTCAGAGGACTTACCCGGTCTTTGCAAAGTTCGTCCAAGCAGACATCATTTGATCGCTCAGTCTTATCTCGGCAGTTGTTGACTTGTGGCTTTGGCGCACGAGTCCAAACGTGAACAGTACGTCGTCCCCGTGGGCACCGCGGACGAAGTCCGGGTGGAACGACTCTTCGGGCCGGTGGACAAATTCGTAGAGAAAGACGCGGGAGCCGTGGATCGACAGCTGTCTGGCGAAAGACTTGATCTTGTGCTTGACGTACACGTCGCCGCACATCTTCACGTACCGGTCGCGCCACGTGCCCGAATACCTCTCGTACTGCTCGACGGCCTCTCGCACGACCCCCTCGACGTCTTCGTCGGCCGCCAAGTACTGGCCAAAGAAGCCTCTGGCGAGGATCGTGAACGCCTCTCGGTCCAGGTCGTCGTCCACCATCTTGGAAAAGTACGGACTCTTCATGAGCTTCTCGGTCACGACGCAGAGCGAGCCTTCGTCGTTCGTGTAACCGATGACGACGGGTATCGCCAGGTGTTTGCCGGCCCTGATCGCCTTCAACGGCTCCACCGGAAGGATCTTGTCGTCCAAGACCAACCTCCAAGAATGGAGATAAGCGGCGACTTCGTTCAGGGTCTCCGCGTCGACCTTCCGAAGACATCGGACGATCTCTTCGGCGGCCTCGACGTCCTTGCACCCGATCTTCCTGGCCAGCTTCCTCGCCCCGCCGACTGGACGCCTGTCGAAAATCCAGTTCCCGCCGTCGGCGACCCCGCTCTGCACGACGGCCCTCTGGAACAGTGGTTCTCCGTCCTGCACCGCCATCGGCGACGCCACGAGCGCCGTGATGCTCATGGCGCCGGTGAACCTCCCGGCCAACGTCACCTTCCTCGAGTCCCCTCCGAAAGTTTCGGCGTTCTCCCTCACCCACCGAAGAGCGGCGATCTGGTCCCAGATGCCCGCGTTCCCCGGCGCGTCTGCGGTGCCGACGCTGAGGAAGCCGAAAGCCGATACCCGGTAGTTGATCGTCACGACAATCGTCTTCCCGAAACCGGCCAACACGGACCCGTCAAACTGCCTCGAACTGGCGTAATTGTACCCTTCTCCAGGCACCCAGAAAAGAATAGGCAACCCTTTACCGCCGACCGGTGCGTAGACGTTGAGGTAGAGACAGTCCTCGCTGTTCGGTCGCGTCGACTCGTTGCGGTTTATCTCCGGGTACATGGCCGCCTCCAGGTGCGGCGGCTGCATGCAGGACGGCGCGTAGCTGCGGGCGTCCACGTGTTTTCCGGCCGCCTTGAGAGAGAGCTTCTGCGGCGGCCTGAAGCGGAGACGGCCGACGGGCGGACGGGCGTACGGGACCCCGAGGAACTGATCGACGGCGCCGAGCTGCGTCGACGCCCGCAGGCCGCGGAGGAGGCCCGAGGTGGTCGCGGCGGACGGCGCGTCGTCGAGCGAGTGCGTCACGGTCAAGTTCGGGAGGAGCAAGAAGAGGACGAGTGCGATCATTGTGAGTGCGGATGAGTTTGTGGCGTTGGTCGGTCGTCGGCGGCTTTTATAGACGAGCCGGGAGCGATTGCGGATGGTAATCACGTCCCGAGAAGAATGTAAACGATCCCGCCTGCCACTGACCCCAATGACGTTGCATCAATAACGAGGGAGGGGCGACAGGGAGGGACTGGTGCGTGCTGCCCCGTCGAGACTCGCGTTTAACCTTGGCTTCCGTAGTGGCCTATGCACTCGGGTGATTGTTTTTCGGTTTGGGGATGCGATTTGGTTTTTTGGGGGGGTTGAGAAATTTTTTTTTTTTTTTTCTATTTTTTTTTCTATTTTTTTTTTTTTCGTGGGGGTAGGGTGGGGTGGGGGATGGAGTGGATTCTTGGTTTTTTTTTTTGTTGTTGGAGTTTTTGGGTTTTGAAATTTTTTGGGGGGGATTTTGAAGGAAATTGTATTTTTTTTTTTGAATGGGAAGGGGTTTTTGAATTGGATGTTTGATGTTTTTGGATTTTTATTGGTTTTTTATGGTTTTATTTATTGAGTTTTTTGGATTTTTATGGATTTTTGATTTTTATTGAGCTTTTATTGATTTTTTGGATTTTTATTGAGCTTTTATTGATTTTTCTTTAATTTCTATTGATTTCTACTGATTTTATTAATTTGTTTTATTTTTGGGGGATTTTGAAATATCTGGGAAGTTTTGAAGGGGGTTTTGAATATGCAAATTTGGTTTTTATTTTTTATTTTTCATTTTTTTTTTTATTTGTTTTTTTTTGCATTTATTTTGAAAATTTACTTTTTTGATTTATTTATTTCTTTGGATTTAAATTTTTTTGTTTTTAACGAAGGATTTTGGTTTATTTATCGGAGTAGGGGTTTCTAATATGCAAATTTAATTTTTTTCAAGGGAATATAAATTTTCCAGAATTTCTTTTTAGAAAATTGTTTTTGTGGAGGATTCTTTTTTATTTTAAATATTTTTTGTGGGGGTAGGGGTAGGGGATAAAGTGCATTCTTTGTTTTTTATTCCCAATTTTTTTCACTCTTTTCTAGGGGTAGGGGATAAAACTTGTTTTGTGTTATTAACTTTTTTTTGTTTTTTGTTTATTTTTATTTTTGTATTTAATGTAATGTAATGTAATGTAATGGGTGGTGTTACAAATGTAATTGAGAGTTTTATGTAAGAGTTTTCTGTGAAATTGAAGAGGTGTTTTTGGGAATTAAAGAGACTTTGGTTGATTTAATTATGGTTTTGTTGATTGGGAAATTGAAAGTTTGGTTTTGTTGATGTTTTTGGGGGTTGAAAGGCTTGTTGTGGGGTTTTTGGTGGTTTTTGTGTTGTGGTTGAGATATTGTGGGTGTTTTTGTTGAGTTTTTTGGGATTTGTGTGGAAGTTATTAGTTGGTAGGAAATTGTTAGTGTTTTATGAGTTTTTGGTTATTTAATTGGAGTTTTGTACCAAAGGGTCAATTTTCAAGTTGAGTTTGTGATTTTAAAGGGGAATTTGTGAGTTTGAAGGTAATTTTTGGTTTTTTCATTAAAATTTTTGTTTTTTCACTGAAATTTTCGTTATTTCACTAAAATATTCAGTTTTTTCATTAAAATTTTAGATTTTTAACTAAGATTTTAGTTTTTTTTACTAAAATTTTTAGATTTTTACTAAAATTTTTGAAAAAAGTTATAAATTTGAAGTGAAATTTTTGATTTTTAAGGAAATTTTCAGTTTTTCATTAAAACTTATGAAAACCCAGTTTTTCACTAAAATTTATGAAAATTTAGTTTTTCACTAAAATTTTCAGTTTTTATACAAAATTTTCATTTTTTCATAAAACTTCTTGAAAACCTTACAATTCTGAAGTGAAACTTGATTTTTAATCAAATTTTCAATTTTTTCCCTAAACTTTTAAAATTTCAATTGAAATTTTCAATTATTTTACTAAAATTTTCCATTTTTAACTCAACTTTTTACTTTTAAAACAAATATTCATCTCCATCTTAAATTCTCCCTACTCTCATTTCCCACCAACAACCCCATAAAACATTATCATTTTTTCATCACTAGTTCACTGGAACTCAAACACATTCTTTACCCTCAAGCCTCACCAAAAAAATAACCCAGAAAAAATTCCCACTACCCTAAAAAAAATTTAAATTTCTAAATTCCTACTTCCCCTTCCATCCCCACCAAAAAAAACCCCAAACCCCCCCCCCCTTCCTCTCTTAAAAAAAAAATGCAAAACCCCCAAAAATAAAAAAAAATTCTTAAAAAACACAAAAAAAACAATAAACCCACAAATAATTCAAAAAAATTTTTAAAAACACAAAAAAAACCCTAAAAAAATACAATCAAACCACCAAAACTCTTTAAGAACCCACAACAAACTCATAAAAAATTCAACAAAACCCAAAAAGAAACAAAAAAAATTAACCCCAAAAAATCTTTAAGAACCCACAAAATATAATAAAAAATCAAAGAAACCCAAAAACCTCACAAAAAAATTCAAAAAAAATGAAATTTTTAAAACCCACAAAAAGTTTTAAACCCACAAAAAAACTTCATAGTTTTTAAAACCCACAAAAAAACACAAATTTTTAAAACCCACAAAAAAACACAAAAAGTTTTAAAACCCACAAAAACTTCATAATTTGTAAAACCCCCCAAAAATACACAAATTTGTAAAACCCCCCAAAAAATCAAAAATTTGTAAAACCCAAAAAAAAACTAAAAAATAATCTTCCCAAAACCTTGTAAAATTTATAAAAACCCAAAAAAAAATCAAAAAAACAAACATAATCAACATTTCAACAAACAAAAAAATAAAATTAAAAAAAAATAAATCAAATTCAATCCCCCCTCAAAAAAACCTTCAAAAAAAAAAAAAAAAAACCAAAAACACAAAATATCAAATTACAAAGAATTATTATCACCCACAAAACTTTCCACAAAGCCAATTCAATACCATCAACTTCCACTAACTAATGAGTTAACGGTTGAATAACCGGAAAGGAAAAAATAGAAAATAACGGATTTTGGCCGGAGAATGTAAAAACTTTTGAGGATTAACCAATTAGAGTTAGTTTGATTACATTTCAACGTTCGACATTGACACAGCAAAGGTTGTTGAGTTCAATTTCAAGGCTATGAAGGAAAAACTGCTGTTAATGCTTCCTTTTACCGGTTAGGTCCACACAGAACTAGAAGTGATTAATATTTGATAATTTAAACAGCACGTTTGACTCGATGTGAGGCCTTGACATTTCAACTCGGTTTGTTTTGATGGAGTTGATATGGGAGTGGGGATGGGGAAAATGGAAAATTTGATTGGAAAATTGAAAATTTGGAAAATTTTTGAGTGGGAAATTGAAAATTTTGATTTGGAAATTGAAAAATGTGACTGGAAATTGAAAAATGTGACTGGAAAATTGAAAAATGTGATTGGAAAATGGAAAATTTGATTGGAAAATGAAAAATTTTGGAAAATTGGAAAATTTTGGGTGGAAAATTGAAAATTTTGTTTGGAAAATTGAAAAACTTTGAAAACTTTGAAATTTTGATTAAAATTAAAGAATTGAAAATTTTGTTTGGAAAATTGAAAAATTTTGATTTGAAAATTGAAAAATGTGACTGGAAATTTAAAAATGTGACTGCAAAATTGAAAAATGTGATTGGAAAATGGAAAATTTGATTAGAAAATGAAAAATTTTGGAAAATTGGAAAATTTTGGGTGGAAAATTGAAAATTGTGTTTGGAAAATTGAAAAACTTTGAAAACTTTGAAATTTTGATTAAAATTAAAGAATTGAAAATTTTGTTTGGAAAATTGAAAAATTTTGATTTGAAAATTGAAAATTTGGGGGTGGAATTGAAAAAAATTGATTAGAAAATTGACAAAATTGATTAGAAAATTGAAAATTTGAGAAATTAATTGGAAAGTTGGTTGTGGAATTTAAAAATGTAGACTAGAAATTGGAAAATTGGAAAATTGATTGGGAAATTGAGAAATTTATTTGGAAATTGAGAAATTTATTGGAAATTTGATTAAGAAAGTTAAAAATTTGGTTGGAAAGTGGAAATTTGGGTGTAGGATTGATAATATAAATGGAGAAATTGGAAAATTGTAAATTTGATTGGAAAGTTAAAAATTTGGTTGGATAGTGGAAATTTGGGTGTAGGATTGATAATATAAACGGAGAAATTGGAAAATTGTAAATTTGATTGGAAAGTTAAAAAATATATTGGAATTGAGAAATGGATTGAAAAAAAAAACAAATTTGATAAAGTTCATTGCAAAGTGAAATTTCACTGAAAAATTGTAAATTACATTCAAAAATTGAAAATTTCCACAGAAAACAGCAAAACCAAAAAAAAAAGTGAAAAGGATGTACAATTTAATAAAATCTCAATCTTAATCAAATTTCAATGAAAAACAATTTCACCATTTCATGAAATTTAATTGAAAAAATCATGACAGAAAAACCAAAAAAAAACATAAAATATCAAAAAAATCATCACAAAACCCACAAAAAATCCCCCAAACCCCCACCCCTTTACCCCCACCCTCCAAAAACTCAATAAAAAAACTCAATCAAAAACCAAAAATAAAATTATTACACAATTTGAAATCCATTAAGCAGATTACATTACATTTAATTTCATCATTTCACTGTAAGTTTACATAACAGGGTTCATACACCTCTTTCACATAGTTCCATGTTACAATGTTACCCATCAGTTCACTGAATAACAGTGTGATGGACTGATGGCTTAACTTGAGTTACACAGTCCCTTGCTCTTGACTCTTGCCCTTGCCAAAGGCTACATTGACCCTTTAAGCACTTTTTGTTAAGTTCGAATTATAATCTGGTTAAACTAGTGCTAGTTTGCGTTATACTCCGGTTCCTTGACGTCATTCACCCACCATCCCACTTTGACATTTGATTTTTCTTTTTGTTTTTGTGGTGGAGGTGGGGTGGGTTTTTTTTTAAGGGTTTGTTTGTGAGTTTTGTTAAAGTTTTAGTGGGAATTTGGTTTTTTTTTTTTTTGAAGGGGAAGTGGGGTTTAAAGTGAGATTTAAGGAAATTTTGGACCAAGTTGGACTCAGTTTTGTGGTTTTTAATAGATTTTAGACCCAGTTTTGTGATTTTTATTGGATTTTAGACCCAGTTTTGTGGTTTTTATTGAATTTTAGACCCAGTTTTGTGGTTTTTATTGGATTTTAGACCCAGTTTTGTGTTTTTTATTGAATTTTAGACCCAGTATTGTGATTTTTATTGAATTTTAGACCAAGTTTTGTGATTTTTATTGAACTTTAGACCCAGTTTTGTGATTTTTATAGAATATTTAAATTTTAGATTTGTGATTGTGATTTGTGATAAATTTGTGATTTTGTGAATTTTTGTGGCATTTTAGATCTAACTTTGTAATTCTAATTGCATTTTAGACTTAAATTTGTAAGGTTGATTCAATTTCTAGACCTAATTAATTGAATTTTATGTAATTTTAGACATCATTTATTAAACTTACCCACTTTAGAGATATAAAGTTCATTTATTGAATTTTACTCAATTATACTCAATTTTAGACCTCATTTATTGAATTGAGTAAATTTTGGACCTAAATTAAACTTATTAATTCAATTTTAGATCTAAATTTGCAATTCTAGTTGAATTTTAGACACAATTCATTGAATTTTATGGAATTTAAGGTAAAATTTACTTAATATAACTCAACTTCATATTAAATTCATTGACTTAGACTAAATTCACTTAATCTATCTCACATTTAAATACAATTTAATAATTTTAATTTAATTATAGTCAAAATTAATTAAATTTTATGCAATTTGAAACCAAATTCACTTAATTTTGTTAAGATGTGTGTGAAATTGAGTTAAATTATCTAAATTTAACACAAATTAAGTAACCACACACAACTCCACACCTCACCCATCAAAACCAACACAATATCATCACATCATTACATCAACACTATCAACAACCAACTTCCACCCCTCAAATGCAAATCACACCATTAAATGAACATATCCTACAACTAAATATTCACTTAAAACCAAATAAACACAAACACATTCACAAAAACATCAATAAAACCCAAATTACCAACAATTCCAATTCAC
>JAQIXT010001570.1:0-14867 GCA_034700445.1 Stenotaenia linearis
GGAGTGAGTAGCGAGGTAAGGAAGTGAGTGACAACAATATATACAATAATTAGGCTGTTTTAATGACTGCATGATCATTAATTGAGCAATTTTGATTGAAATATAAGCAAATTTGGTCAAATGTGAGCAAATTTAGTCAAAATATGAGCAAATTCGGTCAAATTTGCGCACTGGTAGTGCACACAGTAACCACCGACAGTGGCCCTGACTCTAAGGTTGTTCAACTGCACCCCTTGCACCCCCTGCTGGTGCCCCGCTAAAATAATCAATAAAGAAATGAGCAGTTTTATATTTTTATTAAAAATTCAGAATTTCTGTAATTGAAGTGCTTTAACTTAACATTTCCACGGGTGCCAATAGTACACATACATTATTACAATTCTCATCTGCCAACCCCAGATCGCAGATGAGAAGAAGTGTCATGGCTTAAACCCAACAAGAAAAAGAAAAACTGTAAAACAACAACACAACCGAAGGAACCAGAGCGCACTCGATAGACACTGGTCGCAGACAGTTTGGATCTTGCTTAATTAAACTTCTTTTATCACTTAAAGTTTCTAACAAAGTCCAGGCATCGTTGAACGATGTTTACGGTACACTTTGTCTAAAGGAAAAGGTAAAAGGAAAAAAGAAACAGAATTTATAGGATAGATAATTGCGTGAGAGAAGTTGCTCTGTTCCAATAAAATTTCCCCCAAACAAACCTTTATTACCTGGCATTAAAAAAAAGAAAATGCACCGAGCTTTTTTCCGCTCTGACGTCACGCAATTTTCAGGCTGAACGAGTCTAATCAAAATTTTCTTGCGTGTGAGGAATTGGAGACGGTCTTATCTACAATCAACATTTAGTCTGCGGCCAGAGCAAAATCTGAGTTTTCCTTTGTTTCTTATCGATTAGCAACTTGCTTTTCTATTCAACTGTTTGCACAATTTTTACGATTGTTGAAATTACAGAAATTTTTATATTTCTATAATTTAAATAATTTTTTTTTAAGCCTAATTTTATTTTTCAGAATTTTAGCATTAAATACTTTCAGCATAATTTATGACAACTTAATTAAATCTAGTAAAAAAAATCCAACGATTTCAAAGGTGTAATTAAAATCCTTTGATGTTTCATGTTTAAATAATCAAATTTCTATTGATTAAAGCTCATTTTTCATTAATTTTAATTTAAAACTAATGAACTATGCTTTATATGCACAAAAGCCTACCATAAAATCTTCATAAGTGGCTTTTAACTTGAAATTCAATTTCGGTTTGATGGGAAATATGAAAGAAAATCATTAAAAATTCATGCTTGATGGGATAGTACCATTGGTTTCTAAATAACCCACACCGAGCAAACGGTGATATTCAGGTGAAAGTGCCCTGGACAAACTTCCATCGACCACCAGTGGGTGCCATGTGGGCAGTTTTGCGGGCACCTTATGGGCAATGGCAAGGCGTCTGAGAGCCAAAAGCTGTTAGATTGGAAGGAGCCACAGAGGTCAGATAGAATTTCCTCCAATGTGAGTTGCAGGAATGGAACGCGGAGCGTAAATGATTTTGGTTATGTAACAGATTGGACGCTGCTGAAAATATGAAAAATAGATAAACGGAAATTGATCACATGACATGGTTGTGACGTCAAAAATCTCATTTTAGACATGAATATGGAATCCAATGAGAGATGTGTATGAGTATGCCCATTAGTGTTGACGGAAAATGTCTATATAAATCCAAGATTATATCCAACTTAGGCTTAAAAATAGAATGGGACATCTAGCATAATACAAACACAGAAGCAAGAGAAAAGATAGCTGGATAGGATGACAAGAGTGCTACAGCTAAAGCCAACAACAGAAGAAATCATGAGTTCAATCCCATTGGAGACACCAGAGCTTTCGTTTGGCATCACACAACGTGAAGTAACTAGGGGAACAAGAGAAAGTAGATAACTGGATCGAAAGGTTACAACACTTGTGATTCGTTCAACCGTGTGTATTTATTGGTTGTCTGGAAACACATAAACATCACAACAAAATTGTAGAGCAAAGTCAAATGACTAAAATGATAATCAGTGCATAATTATTCAAGCAATGTTATAAAGGAGTCCTCAGTTTGAAGATTATTTAGCGTTGGCCTAATTTCTGTATATCTCTCGAAAAAAATTAGAGTTTCAGCAGTAGCTATTCGGCTCGAAGATGGCGACTTAGTATTTTTTTAAAGGAGAAGCAATGTGAGAGCATCGGATAGGTGCAGCTGTGCTTGATAGACAAAATTAATCCAAAGACCGATACTCCAGCTGCGGGTGCAAGTCTGCCAAGTGTGACACAATATTGACTGTGTTCTCTTTGTTATTGTTGTTGGTGTTAACGCTTTACTTCTCGCTTTCCCCTTTCTCATGTCATCCAATTTGTAATCTGTGGTGTATTGTAGTTGTCGCCGGTTTCTTCGGCGGTTACGGGAGAATGATTTGCTAGCACTTATTGGTTCGTGTTGCAAACAAATGGTATAGTTTTCGCTGTACTCTTTAACATGTTTTTAATCTTTGACACGATGGAATCTGTGTCTGGCCATTGCAATTTCATGTCCTTTATTTCATTACAAGTTAAAGCCGAAATGGTGGTGGAACGTGATCTTACATTTAATTTAATGAGAAGAAGTGATAAAGTAATTGTAAACTAGTTTACATTTATACTACGTAAAGTCAATGTAAATTGAGAGAGACAGAAGGAGTTTATCACAAAGGACAGGGTTAAAGTGGGAATTTTACCAATTAGAACACATAAATTATAAGTTATCAAAAACGAATTAATTGATGTTAAAATTGATTTTTTACCAATTGAATTTCACGAATCAGAAGAGAAAAAAAACAAAACAAAAAAACATATAACATTTGGAAAAAAGGCCAGGACGAATGTACGAAATCCCACCTTTAGCTCAACCACGTATTGACAAATCTCTCCACGTATAGTCCAGTCACTGCCAGTACTACAGCTTTGTTAGTCAATGGCTACTTCGCCTTCAACCATTTATTTTTTCTGCGTAAGTAATCTCATCACAAAAAATGTTCCTAGAAAAAGAAATGTGTGCTAAACCACCGAACAAACCGACACACGATTTAGATTTTATTAGCTCTTTTGTTAGTAGAAAATAATTTCTTACAAGCAACATTGTAGATTAGGAGGATTACAATTAGATGCAATAACTTGTATTTATTTCGGTTTCACATCTTGTTTCTATATGTTTCTTGGATTACAGAAGGAGCAGAACAAATATATTGGACGGCTCTGAACGAAAGGGATTTGTATTGGATACTAATAGCATAAATTGACCTGAGAAAGTGGGATTTAATGGTCGATGATCTGCTTAGGATGGAAAATAAAAGAGCATTGTATTTTAATTCTGAATGTTAAAATGTTTTTGTTAGTTTGTCATATTTCCATGATCCATTTAAAAATCATTAGAGCATTACAAATTGCATTATGGAAAATGTAAATATCATTGAGATTGATGGCAGCCATATTGAAGTTGCTGCACATTTATTAGGTAATGCATGTAGAGTAAAGCTGTTCTGCATTTTTTTGGGGAACTTCTATTTCTTCTTGGTTTCTAAAGTTTGCCCCCAATAGAGCCATAGCAAGTGATTGAATTTTGTGAAATTCGGTGTTTCATCACTATAATTGTCTTAAAGAGTAGGTGTTCTCTTTTCTGGGTGCTTTAAAGTAACAGAAAGTTTTGTGTAGATAATCCAATGATGGGCTTCAGTTTGACCTTTAAAGTTCATCTTCAAAGTTATTTATTTAGAATCATGTAAACAGATGTGCAGAAAAGATATTGCAACTTTAGTTCACTGGCACCTACGAGTTGCTGACAACGTCATAAACATTCGCGACCACAAAAAATGCAAATTCAAATATCTAAATATTGTAAATCCAGAAATCTGTACATAAATCAAAACTTCCAATGGAGTTGGGAACACTGAAAACAAATCAAAATCCAATAGACGTCGCGGCTAGAACCAATAAGTAAGAAAGAAAAACCGTGTTGCGATCTTCGACACGGTTAGGAGAGGCATAGAAAGGGCAAAGCTTATGCCCTAAGAAAGGGCTACAAGCTGCGTCTCTAAGGCGCAGCTCAGTGTTCAGACTGCAGGACGCTGATAAAATTGTTTTGTTAAGTTGCGTACTGCCTATTCACCAGTGTCCAACGCCCTAGCCAAGAGCCTTTAGGCCCTATCGAAACGAGAGAGAGAAAGTTGTAAGCAAGTAAACAAAGCTGTTCATTTCTTAAAAATTAAAGATGATAATTGAAGTAATCTTATCGCCTATGTAATGTAGGGGTGGGTGGGCAACGACTCGACACGAGTCGATGCAATTTCGTGAGTTGAAAACTTACTTAATTGAATGGTTAAACACTGATTTATTTTTCCTGTAAATTTTGTTTACATTTAATCAATATGGGGAATCAACTTACAACTTTAACCAATTTTTTAAACTAAAAACTAAATCTAGTTTTTCATTATCATCTAATATTGCATTTGCCCACTCGCCAAAGTTCATAAAATGGAAAAAAGAGTTACCAATTAAATGATTACAAAACATATTCTAATTAGTGTTAAAAAAATCATAAAATATTATAATGATTATTATTAAATTCTTATATTAAATTATAAATATTACACTGGATATTGCCAAGCAATAAATAGTAACCAGGAGTAATGACAAGAACTATAGTAAGAGACATTTCCGATAAAAATATGAAAAGATGTTGAAATGCCATTTACTTTTCAAAGCATTTGAAGTGTAGATTCCTTACTTTGAAGTTGATTTCATTAGTCTGTGCCGGTACAAATCAAAGCGAGCTAACCTGCTTTCGTTTATAGTCGCATAAAAAAGGGAAAGATGCAGTTGGAGATAGGGTTGGTTTAGATAACCACAAAATGAAGAAACTTTATGTGAATTTAAATTTGAATAGAATTTATCATTTCATCTCTTGCGGTTTACAGAAATTGATAAAAAATAGACATTGAAGATGACAGCATCAGCTGTACGGCATCTTATCATGAACCTGCAATAGGAATATCATTTAAATGTAGTTGAGATAAAAAAAAAATTATTTTTTTTTGCTTTGCAGTAATGCTTTGGGTAAATAGACCTTATTTTTATTGACTACTAATGGCAGGCCATGCACATGGTAATGGTAATTACAGTGTATCTCGACCGGACGCAATTTTCTACATGATGTGAATGCTTAATTTTGTAATAAAAAGTTTTTTTTTCATTTGTTTTTTAAATATGAGTGTTATTTCTTGTAAGAAGTGCGTGATAATTCCGTGTTAAAGGGAAACTACAACTTCTAAACGCTTGCATGTGCTGCATTTCACACATTGATATTGAGTTATATTGAGTTATCCAATATGGTTTTCAAAAATGTAAATTTACAAAGTGCATTGTATCTCATTTTAAATTTTTTTTTTCTTTCTAGGTAAGTGCCACTTTTTTCTTTTATTGGTAGAAGACAACAAATGGTAACTCAGATGAATAAGTTTGAATTTATATCTCAGAAATGATGAGAATAATGAAAAACAAATTTCATCGAAAACATTAATTAAAAAGTTGAAAAGAGTTTTCTAATTAAAATAATGTTATTATTTAAGTTAATTTCAATATTCTCAACAATATTTACTATTTCCTGTGTAACCACCCTTAATTATTTATTATATTTGTTGAGTCTATTCCACGAAAAACAAACATTAGGTAAACATTATATTTGTTTAACTGTGGCTTTTAAACTATCATAACTGTTTCAAAAGAACTTCCATATTTTAATTGCAAATTTAACTTATTTTTCCCTCTCCCCGCGTTGTAAAGAAGACTCGCATTCTCAAAGAGGCCCACACTCGAATACTTTAGCAGCAGCAGCTCTGTGCAGCCTGCGGGCGCTAAATGTATGCGGCTAGCTGAATCCAAGAGGTGGCCAAATGATGCGATTAAATTGTGAAATTTATTTAAATTATTGAAAGGCTTGCAATTAAATTCTAAGTCTTTATATTTCCGTGGCATTTAAAGTTGAGGTTGTTTAAATTTAGTTGAAATTATTGATTTTTACTGACTTTAAGACGATCTGCATGTCAACAAAAAAAAATGATTTATTTTTGGTTAAACTTACTACGTTTTGATTGGTACTTAAACTTTGTAATCATTATTATTCTAAATTATATTGTTATGTTGTCATGGTTTGAAAGATAAAACCACACACGAGCCATTAGCTTGATCTGAGAGGATTTTTTTTCCCTCTCTAACCATCACCACCCATCCATAAAATCATCTCTTATAACTTTTAAATACAACTTTACCTTTAGCATCACAAACTTGATGCAGACTGCAACTCTTTAAAACTCATCTCACGCGCTTTCATG
Organism: Stenotaenia linearis; assembly: GCA_034700445.1. NCBI lineage: Eukaryota > Metazoa > Arthropoda > Chilopoda > Geophilomorpha > Geophilidae > Stenotaenia > Stenotaenia linearis. The sequence goes on from JAQIXT010001570.1 coordinate 6,407, forward strand.
ACTTTCATAGATAAAAAAAAATCAGACTCGCAGAACATTGAATGAGTGGAATTCTCGAAGAAAACTCTTTTCTTATTTATCGATGCATTGTAATTCATGCGCTCGAACGTTTGCCAAAACGGATGATGTAATTGGTTAAAGAAGCCTTATTGTGCGTATAATCGACTACCACATTAAAGCTGCAGTCTCACTTAGGACTAACTTCCGGTCTATTATGCACGAATTTTTTTTTTATATATTTATTTCTTATTTTATTTTGCTTTCTTTTGGGGTTGGCTTCCCAGATATGCTCGTTTTGATGATAAAGAAAAATGCAGTTGAGATAGGAAGTCGAGTTTATTTTTCTTAACGATGTCATAAAGTCGAAACTGCCATTTTTCTATGCATTTTTACGACAAGTTAACCTTATTTTAAGATATAGTTACGTCATGCATCGTATCGCACGTATTTTTATGGTGATGAGAATACCAAAAGATTTTTTTTTTTTTTGGTTTATTTTCTAAATGAATTGGCGTTATTGAGGTGACATGTTGGAATTTGAGATTGAAATGAAATTTTGTTAGCAGTTAAGTGGGATTATTGACATTATAAGGTTAGAAAAGTTTCACCACACATTTGAATTGTAGGGGAGTAGGTAGGGGAAAGGAAGGAATCTGAGATGTGAGACTGGAGATGAAAAAGCCGAAGGGAGGAAGAAAATTTCATCAGGAGCATCAGCTATTCAAAGCAGATGGGGATTGGGAAGGTTAAAGGCTGTGGGTAATCGAATTGAAATGGTCAAACAATAGTTGAGTCATATTAGGATGGAGTTTTACCGTGATCAAATTAAGGTGGATATGGTTTGAGGTAAATTTAAATATTTATCTTTTTATATTTTAGTAATAGTTGGCTCATATTTTCTTTCTTTACATTTCTTTAATTTATAAATTTTAAATATACCTTGAATGTATTTAAAATGTCTGAAAATTTCAACTTCAAAAGAACTTTGATTTGAGTATTTTAGTTTGTTTGCTTTCCAGGCAGTTTATGTTTTTGTTAGTTACTATTTTTAATATTCTGGTAATTTTTTTCTTCCATAACAGATGTCTATTATTTATTAAATTTAACTAAAAGTTTCATTTCTTGGCTTGTAATTGCTCATTTCAGTGTCATGTAGTGGAAAAGTTTAAAGCCAAAAGTTAGTTTTGTTATGTGAGATTATTGTGTGGTGATTTCTTGCCAAGAAAGTCACAAGCATTTGGCAGAAGATTGCAAAACAACACAATATTCTTAAGATGCACCTTTGGGATTGATTATTATGGTATTAGGTGGTTAATAGAAGCAGAAGATTGCTTAAGGGTTGTCAGCAATTGCAAGACCTGCTTGACCTGTGTGAATGCCAAGTTGACAATGAAGAAATTAGAGTCAACGCGTAAAACTCACGCACGCCGAACAATTACTCATCCAAAAGCCTTCGACTTGAATTAGAGACAACCAAATAAACGAATTCAAGAAGTAAAACTAAACAAAGCCGCACGCGAGAATGTAAAGCGACGGCTGAAACCAACAAGAAAAACATTCTTCCCTCATTTCCATCCTCATTCTCGACACACTTCTTACTTATCCTTACATTCACCCTTTCGTAATTATAAAGGAAAATATAAAACAGCGCAAGAAATGACAATGGAAGTGAATTCTTAGCCTTGGAGATTGAAGAGTACTTTAAAAGGAAAGGAATCGATCAACAACTTACAACTGCATTTTCACCTGAAAGCAATGGTGTTGCAGAATGAGCTAACCGAACAATTGTTAAAGCAACAAGAACTCCATTGGCTGATGTAGTTTTCACAAATACTGTGCACAATGACAGATTCCCACACCAAACATTATATTTGGTACATTTTAAAAATAACTTTGGCATATAAATTTAAATATATAATTATTATATTTATTTGTACTTCCACTCCTTTTAATCCAATACTAAAGGCAAACACTTGATATTAAGTAAATATTCAGTAAATAGATAAAGGTTACGAAGTAAGAGACAGTGAATTATGTGTGACCAAGCAGAAAAATTGAAGCTCCCATTCTTTAGAAGAGCCTCAAAGAAAAAGTAAATACGAATCGAAACCGGATACCAGATCTCTGTTTAGCTTTTCAAGAGCACATCCCACAAAAACAGGCAGCCTCAAAGGAAGTTAGTGCACTTCGCCAATTTTCTGACAGATAGAGGAATTGTAAAAGCAAAGCTATTCTCTGCAAAAAAGAAAACCTATCACTTCTAAGTGTAGTTTTGTACCTTTCTGATGAAAAAAAACCATGAATAGAAACATAAAAAATATAAATACAAAAAAGGTATTTTCCTGTGTTTTTACACACTCCAAAATCAATTGGTTAAACTTTAAACATTTCGAATTATTAAAGCTGAAAAAAGAACGACATCGCTTAAAATTTCACAGTACGGCACCAATTTGCAGTGCAGAGTTTCGGTGGGAATTTAATATCCATAATACCTATTTCACTGCGAGTGCCAGCAGCGAATGCCGAAAGGGAAGGAAGTCATCATCACCTTTCCTGAAAATTCTGCATAGCAAAGGGATTTTATCCATAAGGATTTTTAACTCACAATGGGCAAATCAACACAGAATTGATGCTCGCGCTTCCTTTTTCGAATGGCAATGCTTTCCGGATTTCCAATTCCAATTTCAGAAGTTGAACTCAACTTTTTAAATTACACAAAGGAGTTTGAAAAAGGGAATTGATAATATATGAGTTCTATCATCAATAATGAAGATGGAAGTGAATTATTAGAGATTTCTTGTCCCATTTCTTTTCTTAAGTGTGGATTTGTTGCTGTGAAACATTTAATCTGATGTGTTGTTGCAGTTTTTTATGTGTGGGAAGAGATTGTTGAAATAAAGTGTCACTAGTGGTGATTTTCAAGTTTGACCGATCGATCAACGAGGAGTGGCTGGAGTGAAATTGAAACCTTCCAATTTCAAGGTGGGTGAACTTCACTTCCTACTTGAAACTCTTACAAATATTTTCCCATTCATGTAATTGAGCTGCCATTTTTTTATTTTCTAGTTCAGTGAAAGTTTAAAATAATATTATCCTCTTAAAGGTTGAAGTGGGTTTTCTATTCATTACTAGAAGTCAATTTAACACTTTGAATTTGAAGTTTGAACGCAGAAAATTATTCGGCTTTTGAAAAGTTTAGTTATTCTTCAATATTTCTTAAAGGAGGTTTAATATCGAGAATTAAATTAAATAGTGGTTTCAAATTTTACCTCGAAGGTCATCTTCAAGGTTATTGACTTTGTAACTTCTAAACTGTGTGAGATGGAGTAAAAAAGTTAATTAGAAAGTTGGAGAACATCATTCAATTAATGTAAAAATGTATTGATTTAAACATAAATTGTTGAAAACTTTGCACTGTTATGAAATTTTTGGAGAATATCAACACTAAATGCTGTTGCTCTACAAGGACTTCTTATTGATTGCGGGTCTCCTTGTAACTTGGTTGGTCTAAAAGAGACCATTCAAAAGGATGCCAAAAGGAGATTAGAAGGGAATAAGGTTTCTGGACCTTGTTATGAAATTACAGAGATAACATGGAAAAAGTTTTTGGCAGAAAAAGATGATGACCAAGAATGGACAAAAAAATGAAGTGATAATTGAAGAAGCTGATGGGATAATTTTTCAGATGATGAAATTTCAGTGATAAATTTTTTAAGAAATATTTTAGAATAATTTAAGGAAATAACCACATTATGTCGCCACGACGAAATTTGATGTTTTAAGAATTATTTTTAAAAATTGTATAGGTCAATTTTTATTGAATTTTAACTTGTTAAATTTAATAATTTGTATATTTACTAGATTTAGATTATTTAATTTATTTGTGACTTAATTCTGTTTAATTTACCGTTTGACTATTTTGATTGGATGGTCAGGAGTAGTCACACTCTATTTGGTCATTTCCTGTCTCAGTAATTGTGATTGATGGGTTTCAGAGTGGGCTAAAGTAATGTGACTAACCCCCTTGCCCCAATATAAACCACGTTTTCTATGAATAAATTAGTGTGTCAGCAAGACTTCATTTTCGCTGCACTCCTTATCGGCGGAGTCGAAAAACATTGATTGCAAAATCAAAAATTACAGAATTAATATACGACAATCTTATATTTTTTTAAAATAAAATTTTCATATTTCCATTATATCCACACTACATTTTTCTGCTTCAGTCGTCACAACATTTTCTAAACTCATGTACACAAACTTAAGATAAAACTTTTTCACAAATTTTTAACAAATCCACCAATTCTAATACCCACGTATTGCTGAGAAGCAAACCAGCTGTGTTGATCTAGTGCAGTGAACTTTTGTATACAATGCACGCATAGGCCAGATAAAAAGCTCTCCCACCACATTTTTACAGGATTTCAGGTTGTTTTAACAAGTATAAACAACTTTCGTACAAAGTTTTTCACTCTTCCAGTTTTCTGAATGCACTCAGCCTCTCAAGCTCAATCAATGTCTTTGCAGTTCATAAGGTGCAAGCTAAAGGCTGCAACTCATTCTCATAAATTCATGTTTGCCTGATTGATTAATGTGCATGCATGAGGAAAATCTCACATATAATGTACCAATTTCTGTAATTGCAGCTCTTCAAGCGTCGAAGAGTTGGCAGCACACCAATCAAATGTCACATTACAGATTCCTACAGGGTTTAAAGCTATTAATAACAACACTAAATAATTGGACAGCCAATCTCAGTGTTTTATGACCAAAATGTTGGTAAAATATTTTTGGATGCATACGAGGGATTTGATGGAGAAAAGAAAGAATTGGACAGAGTCTCTAGGTGAACGTTATCGGTATACGGTAACCACGAAAAGTGTAATCTCTACGCACAAGTTTTAAAGTGAAGTTGTGATTTGGAGATGCATTTCTAGAAGTATGTAGTGGAGGACTTTACATCATACATAAAAGGTCGAGCTAATGTTTATGAGAACTGTTCGGTGCACTCAGTTTAAGTGCTGGAAATATTTATGAGGAAGAAGAGTCTACATTTCAGGATGATAATGCATCTTGTCACAAAGCTAAATCAGTAATGAATTTGTTCTACTGCAAAAACGTAAATGTTTATCGATTGATCGGCAAAGAGAGTCAAACTCCAAATGGAATTAGAGATAACCAACCAAACAATTAGGAGTAAAAGGCGAGCAGTTGGCAGAAGAGAAGGCTACGGCTAAAAATCAAGGAGCGAGAGAATGAAAACTCGTGATCCAAACACCGCAGGAGGTACCAAAGTTCTCGCTTAGCATCACACATCGTTAAGTAACCAGAGGGAACAAGAGAAGATAGAGAGTTGGAATTCCCACCAGAGTGCTAAGTAAACGAACAGTTTTTATGCACAATATATTCTACGTTTTAATATATTATAGTTATAAAATAAACCAATTATTGTTTGATTCAATAATTTTTTAGTTGGGATTTTTTTGATTGTACAAAGTTCGGTAAGTGCCAGACTCGATAAATAACAATATAAAACGGATTACTGGAAGATAAACCAAAACTTTCATAATGATTATGGCATTCGGGGAGTTTAAACTAACCGAATTGTGAATTTAACTACCAAAGCTTGAAGATCGTAACTCGTTTTGGAAATAAATGTTTGGAATGAGAGTCGTTTGGGCCTTATCAACTCCGAACGCCTGCAATTTTAACAATCGCAGTTTCGGTTCTGAGCTGTTTTTTCGAACCTTGAGAAATGCAGTGAAGCATCAGCAGAAACATGTACGGATTGTATTTTGATAAAACTGAAATACTTTCAAAAAATGACTTTATTTTTAACTCTGAGTCCTAAAATTATTCTAAAATCAACATTTCTAACCAACGCTTCTGGTAATAAAGTAATAGAACAGCTTTAAAAACTAAATTTTCTCTAAAGCTCAAAATATTGCTGACACCGAACCAGCCTGTAAGGAGAAAATTCTGTTAGCCCATGCATTTTACGTGCACATGGTTTATACGTATTTCCCAAGTCCATACAGCTGCATAACTTCATTGATGCTGAGTAAAGAAGAATGAATCTTCAATTACTTGTAATAAATTTCCTTTGCCAATATTGCTGCTTCAACTGGCAGTGAAGACTCATAAACAGCTAAGCCCAAATTGGTGACTAGAAAGGAAAAAACACATGTACATTTTGCAGAATAAAAGATAAACTTCATAAAATTTGTGGACCAGCTTTCGGCTCTGGAGATTTACAGTGTGCTTCATTGTAATAAAGTGTCTCAGTAATGTCAGTGATGGTTGAAATATATAAGAATAACAATTCGGCTTTTGGCTTGGCACTGCAAAAAAAAAGCTTTATGCAAGCATGGGATCACTGAGTCGGAGTTTGGATGGTATTTCATTGCTATCTGGTAAACTGCTGGAACTAGCATCGGAGAATTGGATTCGCGTTAAATTCTGCTTCAGTGAATATCCCAGGGTGATCGTCCAATCCGGGTTTCAATGAAAGTGGTGGGGAAGAGGGTCATGTGTGACATGAAATAATCCAATTAAAAATCTAAACAGCATAAAAATGGAGGGAAACAATGAAATTGATCCACTGAGTATTGTAAAGCAAGGCGGGTTTTTATGTGTTGGGTCTCAGAAGACTTTGAAACTCCATTGGAAATACTCATAAAATTAAATTACAAATTTAATACCAATACTCTAAACTCATAAATATATTGGATACTTAAATTTCACAATTTCTGGTTATTGGTCATGTTTTAAATACACCGCAGAAGAAATATTATAGATGAGATCAGGAGTTCTTAATACACTCAGTGGCAGATTTAGAGGAACGGAGGCCCAACAAGCGAAAAAGTGTAAATGTGAGTGGGGTTGCGAGGAACAATGATTTGGGGTCCTTGTATACGATGAAAGAGGGGGAGTGAGAGGCGGACCTGGCAAAGTCAATAATTTTAGCCACGAAATCAGAATTTATGCCGAAACTTTGTAATTTTGCCTTGAAGATCAAGATTTAATGTAAAACATTATGACATTGGACAAAAGTTCAATGTTTTAGCCAAATTTCATCGTTTTTGAATACAAATTTAATGTTTTAGGCATAAATGCAATATATTATGCTGAAATAAAATGATTTTAGCACAATGCAATGTCCGAAATTCAATGTTTTGGACAAATTCTGAAAGTTAACAACATTGAGTACAGGCTCAGCTCCATTCAGAGAAGCCAACATGAATACACGCTTGTAGTGCAAATCCCTCAAATTTGTGCATCAATCATTCGGATTTGTGGTTCTTCGATGTTCGGGCTCTAAATGTCTGCTTAGTCTGCATGCAGGTAAATCTGCTCCTGAATGCACTTTAACAATCATTAGGTTGCCAGCAACTACTAATACTAGTTACAATCTACAGTATATAAAAAAAACTCACCTCTTCAAAGTATCGTAATCTTTAATTCTTCACAAGTTAAAACCTTCAAATGTAAGCACGGACAACCAATGAAATTAAAAAAACAGAAGCAAAGGAGAAGAAAGGCAGATGGTACAATAGAAGATAGCTTTGCCTATAAACAACTAGAAAAAAAGAAAAGCTGTGATCTCAATGCCATCTGAGGCACTAGCTTAAGTATTAATCATGAAGAAGTAACCAAGAGAACTATGAGGAGTCAGAAAGTTGGATTTACTTTCTTTCAATAATTGCTATGGTATCATCCAAGTTAATCTCTTAGCATTTTAGTTATCAGACAAACTTACACTATTCTCTAATTACAATGCTGAAGTGAAAGTACTCTATACTATATAATTATTGTACAGTAGACACCGCTTATTGTGATCACGGTTAATGGAATCGATCAGTTAATGTGATCACTTTTACAAAGTATGTGACCGGGTTCCTGGGGTTTCACCAAGGGGTACTGGGTGAAGGGTCCCGGTTCCGCGGTGCACGCAATAATGAGTGACACGAATGACGATTCACTTGGTTTGTACAGCTTTATTCTCAAGCCGGTGAACTGCCTACGCCCGTGACTGGTGCGTCTCAGTCCCATGCCAATACCATAGCATCGGCAGGGCCGAACGTTAAAGAATTCCACAGTGACTTACATCGCGTCTCAACCCACAGTATCGACACTTACTTCCCAACTCATCTCTCTATCGCTTAGGCTTCGGTCGTCGACATGCAGAGAACGAATCTAGGTGTTGCGTATTCACACGCCGGAAGGATTCTTTCTGCAAGGCGATCTTGGCCTTACCTTAGTCGTCAGGGATGAGTCACGTACTTCCTGTTACGAGGGTACGGTAATGACTCATCTTCCTGACAGTACGACAGACAGTGCCGACTGGTGGGTCACCGGCAGTCACAAGTACAGACTGGATGATACTTTTTCATTGAAAAATTATCGGTTATTGTAATCATTTTTTTGGTTATTGTGATCATTTTTCATCCAAATTTGACTT
>JAQIXT010001571.1:0-14883 GCA_034700445.1 Stenotaenia linearis
CCTACAACACATAACTCGTTCACGAACTTCACTGCAATGCTCCATTCTGCACTGCGATTCGTAGCGGAGTTTAAAGGCACTTCCGGTTACATTAAGCGCCTGTAAATATAAGAGTAAGTACACCCACACATCTACTTGGAGTTCTCAAAGTATCGGAAGTTTATCTCAATCCGAAGATGTTCTTATTATAACGAGAAATGCCTGTTTTGTAATAATTGCGCTTAGAACCATTAGGGAATTACGTTTTTATTAAATTTCTAGCTTATTTTGATAGTTATTACAATAAATTATTGAATATAATAGACATTTCAATATTCATTTGAAGAGTTCAAGAATAAATAAAAATTCCGTAATTTTAAAAAATATTCCAAATTGATAAATTCAAATACGGCAGCTGTTTTTTTTTCTTCCAATTAAGCAATTAACCAATTTAACCACACTTGCCTACCAGCTGTGATTGATTCAAAACAAACTCATTTTCTGCTGTATAAACTCAAAGTCCTCTACTACAAACTCACTGAAAAAATTTCGCGAAATGTTGAAATCAATCGCCATTTTTCTCTTCGTTTCTTTCTCTTCGTTTTCACCTACTGGTAAATGCAATAGAAAACTAATTAATCAAATTACGATTATAAATAATTCAGAAAATTTAGATCAATCCGGTTGTAACGAAAAGACCAATTTATGCTGCGAGGGAAAGCCGCACCCAAAATCAGCCGACATCGAATGTTGTGACGCCAAAACCTACAACACGACGAGTCAGTTATGTTGCGAAGGAAGGTTTTTTAAAAAAACCAAAGGCGACGAGTGTTGCGGTTCCGAACCTACCCGCATAGCGGACGGGTTAGTATGTTGCGAGGAGAGGATTTATAACAAGCGAAACGACATTTATAAGTGTTGTGATACATATATTAAGTATCCTGAAAACGATCGCTGCTCTGAATGTACGTAAAAATACGGAAATGTATGAATTTATGTCACTGAAATTGTTTTCTCTTCATTTCAGTAAATAACTATCATAATCTGAAGGATTATTATACTTACATGTTGGTTCCAACTACACCAAAAGATAAACCATTCTGGAGAGGGTTTGTAAGAAGAATCAAACACTTAAATTCAAAATAAAAGTGAATTCAATTTATAACGATTGGAGAATAAAAATGTATTTCGATCACTGAAATCAATGTAGAATTTATTATCTTAACATTACATTAACACAACATGACCTTTGCATTTCTCTTTTCAAGAAACTTCCGGTTGTGGCAGATAACTGAAACTTAAAGGGCTTCAAGTACATGTATTAAAGTGTGTGCTCATCAAATTTCAAGTTCCTAATTCAACCGGAAGTGCCCTCAAAACCCGCTCCGAATCACAGCGCAGAAATTGAAGAAGCGTTGCAGTCAAGTTCGTTTATTTCGCAGCGATTTGAAGAAAGTAAAATCTCGAAATAATACGAGAATCACTAACCGGAAAACTATAATTGACGTTATGACTAATTTTCGAATAAATCAGGTTTACAACTTTATTTACCAACTGCGCATCAATGACGATTGAATAGAAAAAAAGATATAAATCAATCACCAGTCTCAAAACACATGTCATACGTCCACGTAAACAACTCGAGCAAAACATGATAAATTCATATTTAATTTTCAAGAATAACAGGAATTAAAATGTCTAGTAATCTCTAATTTATTTCTAAATAACATTAAAGTAAAAAAATTTAAATTTATTTTTACACGTTACAGTATTTCTCACAGTTTACGTCGACTTCCGGTTGAAATAAATAAATGAAACGTAAAAGATTTAAAGTAGATGAGTGGATGTTAAGTGCTCTTAAAATTTCATGTTCCTAATTCAACCGGAAGTGGATTTAAAGTTCGCTCCGAATCAATGCGCAGAAATCGACTGTGCTTTGCAGTCAAGTTCGTCAATTTCTCAGCGATTTGAAGAAGCTGAAATTTGGTAATACGTGGATTACCTACCGGTAAAACGACTCACAAGAAAATGAATAAATTTACGACCGCATTTTCGAATAAATGAATCTTACGACTTTGTTTACCACATGCGCATCAACGACGGCATTGTATCTCTTCCGACATAAATCATTCGTTTGACAGAAACCAGACCGACTTTTCCATCACATATCCATATAATACCGACTCAAACACACTTTTCATTAAAATCCACCATGTTGAATCTCCTCACTTTATTCCTCCTCGTTTCTTACGTTCACTGCATTAACATCAATCTCGGCAATCTCGGCTCTGTCAATGCGAGTAAGTACATAGAACACAAATAACAAATTCAAAAACTTTTAAATTTAAGATCTTTTTAGCGAAACATGCGACTGCAATGTAAATTTGTGCTGCCAAGGCGTGAAATACCCCAAAGACCCCAACAAACAATGCTGCGGGAACCAAACGTTCGATGAAACGACCTATATGTGCTGCGGCAACCACGTTGTCGAGACAAGCGGCTTCGCTTGTTGCGATAACAAGGTTCGCTTCCTAGATACACACCTAGTTAATTATGAATTAGATAATCCGTGCAAAGTGATAGGCATACAAAAAGTAGTATGTACGTAGATCAGATAGATAAAAAAATGTAAAAAATTGTTAATTGAAATTTATTTCCAAGACGACGAAACGAAGTGTAGCGATCCAGAGTACAAGTGTTGTGGAAAACGTATGTACATTAACGTGGACGATATTGAATGTTGTGGAGAAGAGGCTTCCGTGAAGGGGCTTTTATTCGTATGTTGTAATGGATCACTTTACGAAGACGCTGCGTACGAATGTTGCAACGGCGAGGCTCGTCTGTTCGCTAAGACCTGCAATTGTAAGTTTAAAAGTTTAAAAATCCTCATTTGAGATTTCAATATATATTCTTTTACAGAGTAAACTACTATGAATGAAAGTAAATTTATTTTTATTTGTAAGTAATAAAAATTAAATGAACATTGAATGAAGTTTTGATTATTTATTTTATAAAAATGACATTACAAAGCACAGAAATTGATGGCGCTGTTCAATGAAGCGCATCACTTTCGTTTTAATAAGAATCTAGTGAAATTTCTGATATACCAAGTAGATGTGTGGGTATACGTGCTCTTAAAGGTACAAGTGGTTAATACAACCGGAAGTGCCCTTAAACCTCGCTCCGAATCGCAGTGCAGAAACCGACGGTGCGTTGCAGAGATGGGAATCGTTTCCCATCGCTTTCTGCAACGATGGGAACGCTGATAAAATATTCATCAATTTTGCCTACAAGACTATTGTTAAAGTTGTTTTTTTGAAGGAATGTCGACGGAGAATTTTTTTTTACTTAGAAAATCAACGAAAATTATGAAATCAACAAGTTGTCATAGAGAATTACTTGAAAAACAATGAAATTGTAAATTATTTAAATTCTTTTATGTTTTTGTTAAACAAAATAAAAAAATTTGAATTTTTCTTTCATTTTATTGTCATTTTATTCAACTTTTCTGAAACTTTTACAAAATTTCTTGAATTATTTAAAAATTTATTAAACGTAACTACAATTGATTCTTTGAAAGTGCAGATTCTTTAACTAAATTTGCCACAACCACTGTATAATAAAATTGTTTATTTAACAATGCATCGCTATATAATTTAATATAAGGAACACTCATAAAATCGACTTTGTAGTTACCAGCAGAATGTTCGACTAAAATGAAGAAAAATATTGAAAATTATCGCAGTCATATTTGTACCTTCACATAAACATGTAATAAATGAAATTAAAAATTAATGAAATCCAAAAATTAACTTACAGAGGCGGCAAACACTATGAGTGTCTTTAATGCGAGTATCGCAGCAAACGTCCATGGTTTTGTGCGAATGCCGTCCACCGCAACATTCGTAATCCTGTGGATCCAAGATGTCGTCCTCGCAACAAATACGACTGTTATAATTTTTTATGTATTTTGTCTCATTGCAACAGATTTCAGTTTCCGTGTCGTATACGGTCTTTCCGCAACATTCCGAGTTAATTGTTCGGTTAAATCGATTCATCTCGGTACCACAACAAATATTTTCGGGCTTAGCGCACTCGACTAAAATGTGTAAATAAATTATGGTTGAAATAAAAAAATTGTAATCAAATGCTTACTTATATTAGTAATTGATTTCGGAATGATAGCGAAATCAATTTCGAGATAGTTGAGGTGAAAAACGAGGAAAAATGCGACGAGAAGTTTCAACATTTTTGATGGAAATTTTTACTTTGTGTGTTGAAATGGAATATTTTTTGTTGAATAACCTGAAATTGAGTCTAAATTGGAGCAGATGGATGATTTTCAATGCGTCATCGATGCGCACCTGCTAAACAAAAAAACGTCGACGGAGAATTTTTTTTATTTTCTTGGTGTTGATGTTTTTCTAAGAGTGTATGATTCATTCAATTTTAGCTGCTTCAAATCACTGAGAAATTGACGAACTTGACTGCAAAGCACAATCGATTTCGGCGCATTGATTCGAAGCGAACTTTAAAACCACTTCCGATTGAATTAAGAAAATGAAATTTTAGTTGTCTCAAAACAAAAGAAAAATGCGTGTTTATATATTTTGTTAATGTAATTCTACAAATGATTTCAACGATTAAATTTAATTTTTATTTCCAAATTCGTAATAAATTAAATTCGCTTTTCATCGTTAAACTCTAAATTTATAAATTTGAGCTCGTTTATAAAAATTTCCATATCGGGATCATCTTTCGCTACCAATGGCACCAATATGCCACCTTCAAAATTCTTCAGATTATACGGATCGACTGAAATAAAATAAAGAGAAAAGAATTTCAGTGATATAAATTCATACATTTCTGTATTTTTTACGTACGAACTGAACAAGGATTTTTTTTGTCATCATACTTAATACGTGTATCACAACACTTCTTCTTCTCTCCTGGTTTATATTTAACTTCCCCGCAACACTTATACCCATCTGCTTTGCGGGCAGGCTCGAAATCGCAACATACATCGCCTTTATGTTTATAAAATCTCTTTCCTTTGCAACACATACTGTCGTGCTTGTTGTATAATTTATCCGCACAACATAAATGACTCGTCCAATTGTAGGTTTTGTCTCCACAACATTCGATGTCGGCTGATTTTTGGTTCGGCTTTCCCTCGTTGTCACAACCGGGTTGATCTAAATTTGATGAATTATTTAGTTGTGTTTTGATTAATTAATTTTCTATTGCACTTACCAGTTGGTGAAGACGACACGTCGATGTTCGAGAGAGAAACGAGGAGAAATATAGCGATTGATTTCAACATTTTGTGGAATGTTTTGCGTGAGTTGGAATTTATAAAACAGAAAAAGAGTTTGGTTTTTATACAGTTGTGGTTATAATTATACAATTATTCGGAATAATTGTATAATAATAACCAGATCTCTTTACCAGCTGTGTTAACGATGCCATCACGAACACAGCTGGTAAAGAGATCTGGTTAAATTATGGTTAATCGCTTAATTGGAAAAAAACAGCTGCGATGTTTGAGTTTATCGATTTGCATTACTTTTTTAATATTACGAAATTATAATTTACTGTTGAATTCTTCAAATATCTACGAAAATCGTGTACACTTCGCTTCAAAGCCACTTCCGGTTGAACTATTAAGAGCACCTACACCCACACACCTAGAACTTACTAATTAACTAACTAATTTAGATGTCATATCGAATGTTACGTCATTCACAGTCTGTCGTATCACGTGACCTTCAATTTCCCCTTCTGTTTCTGCGTACCAGCGTCCCATCTCTTAGTTTGATGATGAATGATCTGGGACTGTTGTCCTCTGCCGAGACTTCTCCTCTTCTCCATTCGTTTCCAAAGAGAGTTGTAACGTTTTCTCCGACTTTGATTTGTGGTAACAGTTTCACTCTCTTGTCAAATTGATGTTTTTGTCGTTGGCATTCTGCAAATTCAGTTCTCCGGTGCAGATTTCCGGTTCGAGCTGTCGATTCGAGGTTGTTTCGAGGTTGTGTTCAATCCGGTTGTAACGAAGAGACCAATTTATGCTGCGAGGGAAAGCCGCACCCGAAATCAGCCGACATCGAATGTTGTGAAGCCAAAACCTACAACACGACGAGTCAGTTATGTTGCGACGGAAGGTTTTTTAAAAAACCAAAGGCGATTCCAGACCTACCCACATAGCAGGCGGGTTAGCGTGTTGCGGGGTGGGGATTTATAATAAGGGAAACGACATCTAACTTTAAGGGCTTCAACTACATGTCTTAGTGTAGGTGCTCATTAAATTCCAAGATCATAATTCAACCGGAAGTGCCCTCAAAACCCGCTCCGAATCACAGCGCAGAAATTGAAGAAGCGTTGCAGTCAAGTTCTCAGCGATTTGAAGCAGCTAAAATTTCATCTGAATTACCAACATGAATGAATCATACACTCTTAGAAAAAATGATGTACAAAAGGTGTTTTAATACCTACACTTTTTGAAAGGTTCACAATTACACCTTTTACAAGAGTAGAATACCCATTTGGGTGTAAAATATCACTGAAGAAGCTGAAATTTCGTAATATATCAGTAGTTGGTAACGAAATGATAGCAAAACAATTTCGAGATAGTTAAGGTGAAAAACGAGGAAAAATGCGACGAGAAGATGATTCATCATGTAGAGTTTGAAGATCATGTACAATTCGTTTATTTCAAAGAACGACGACTGAGAAATATTTATTTACTTAAAATTGATGTTTCCGGGAGGTAATTTTTATATTTGATAAGTTATTATAAGGAGAATTTACCTTTCGTGAGAAATGCACGAACTTCACTGCAAAGCACGGTCAATTTCTGAGGAGTTTCTCCGGATTGATTCGGAGCGGGTTTTAAAACCACTTCCGGTTGGACTACGAGCTCGTAATTTTGGGAACACGTACATTCACACATCTAGTTGGAGTACCTAAAATGTCGCGGGTCAACTCCAACCGGAAGTAGTATTTAAAACAGCTCCAAATAGAGCCAGTTCTCGTTCTTTTTCTTTCATTCCTCCATTAAAACAAGTACAAAACATAAAAGACGTAACATTTACTTTGTGTTTAACGTCACTTTTACTTACCGCATAACATTCAAGTGACCTACAACACACAACTCGTTCACGAACTTCAAAAATAAAATTTTAGTTGTCTTAAAACAAAAAGAGAAATGCGTGTTTATATTATTTTGTTAATTAATTCTACATTGATTTCAACGATTAAATTTAATTTTTATTTCCAAATTCGTAATAAATTAAATTCAGTCTTCACCTTCCAACTCTGAATTTATATCTTTGAGGCCTTCTATAAAAAATTTCATATAACGATCATCCAATGGAACCAACATGCCAATTTGAAGATTGATATTTCTTCAGATTATCGAACGGATTGACTGAAATAAAATAAAGAGAAAACAATTTCAGTGATATAAATTCATACATATCTGTATCTTTTAAGTACAAACTGAACAACGATCTTTTTCGTCATGATACTTAATACGTGTATCGCATACACTTTACTCTCTCTCTTACTTTATATCTAAGTTCCCCGCAACACGCATACCCATCTCCTTTGCGGGCAGGCTCGTAACCGCAACATATATCGCCTTTATTTTTATTAATCTCTTTCTTTCGCAACACATACTGTCGTGCTTGGCGTATATTTTATTCGCACAACATAAATGACTCGTCGGGTTGTAGGTTTTGTCTCCACAACCGGGTTGATCTAAATTTGATGAATTATTTAGTCGTGATTGATTAATTTTGATTAATTAATTTTCTATTACATTTACCAGTAGGTGAAGACGACACGTCGATGTTCGAGAGAGAAACGAGGAGAAAAATAGCGATTGATTTCAACATTTTGTGAGATGTTTTGTATTAGTTCGTTTGTATAGAGTAGGAATTTATAAAACAGAAAAAGAGTTGGTTTTTATTCAGTTGTGGTTACAATTATACAATTATTCATCACGAACACAGCTGGTAAAGAGATCTGGTTGAATTATGGAAAAAAACAGCTGCGATGTTTGAATTTATCGATTCGCATTACTTTTTTAATATTACGAAATTATAATTTACTCTTGAACACTTCAAATATCTACGAAAATCGTGTATACTTCGCTTTAAATCCACTTCCGGTTGAACTATTAAGAACACCTACACCCACACACCTAGAACTTAAGTTAACAGTGCTGTGCAGTGAAGTGGTATTTATGTTGCACTTATCATTAACTTTAACACGTTTAGGAAAAATGTTTTCCTCGAATTTCAGAGTTGAGTTGGAGTTTTGGAACCTAAAAGTATAAATATTACAATGAAATTTTGATTAACTGAAACGAAATTAAAGAACTAACTAATGGAATGTTACGCCATTCGTATTTGTGACGTAATCGCCGTATTGAATATCACGTCATCGACAGTCCTGCCATATCACGTGACCGTCAATTACCCCCCGATCACGTGACCCACCGTAAGATATAAGGGCGAATCACTTGAAGCAAAGATCGTACAGGCTTCAGGAAAACCAGCGATAACTCGCAACTCTCGCATCTCGTCGAAACGTTTTATAGATTAGAAACCTCGCCACTGTGTCTGTATATTTAAATAAAGATCCGTTAAGATAAAGTAAATAAACAGAGAAATGGCTGATCGAAAGAATAAAAGAAAATGTGACGACGATGGCCGACAATCGAAAAAGGCCAAGTTGAACGATGCAGCCAATAAACAGATGACTGAATCGAATGAAATTTGTAAACCTTTGACGATTTTACCCTTCGGCAACATTATTCTCGATTCGAATTCTCCGCTTTTTAAACAGGCACGGGAATTTTTAATAACCGTCGCAGAGCCGACGCGAACGCCCGAACACAAACATGATTTTAAATTAACGTCTTATTCCTTATATGCAGCCTCAGCCATTGGATTACAAACGAACGACGTCATCCAACGGTTGACTTTTTTCAGTAAAACTGGGATACCGCCAAGAATCCTCGAATTCATCGAAACGAAAACCGCAATCTACGGAAAAGCGAAATTAGTTCTGAAGCAAGGCAAATATTTCGTCGAAAGTACGTTTCCCGATGTCATTCAAAAATTATTACAAGATGCAGTCATCCGCAAATGTTTATGTGAACAAAACGACAAAGTCTCGTTTCAAGTTAAGCCCAATACGATCCAAGACCTGCAAGAACGATGTGTCCAATTATATTACCCTTTGTCGGAAGAATACGATTTCCAAAACGACACTTACAATCCTAAAACTAAGATGAATTTAAAACCGACCACCATTTTACGTCCGCATCAGGAGTCAAGTTTGCGTCGAATGTTCGGCAGCGGCCGTGCGCGATCGGGCATCATCGTATTACCTTGCGGTGCCGGTAAGACTTTGGTAGGCGTGGCAGCGTGTTTTACGGTACGCAAGAGATGTTTGGTGCTGTGCGATTCCTCCGTGTCCGCGGAGCAATGGAAATCGCAGTTCCAAATGTGGACTACTGCGAAGGACAACAGGATTTGCCGGTACACGTCCAACTCAAAAGACGACTACGAGAAATGTGAAATCTTCATCACGACATACGCAATGATATCTCATCAGCAGAAGAGATCGAAAGAGGCCGAGCGAGCGATGGATTGTATAAAGGAACAAGAATGGGGATTGATGGTCTTGGACGAGGTGCACACCATCCCCGCGAAGACGTTTCGTCGAGTTTTGACCATCGTCAAAGTGCATTGCAAATTGGGCTTGACGGCCACACTCCTCAGAGAGGACGACAAGATCAACGACTTAAATTTCCTAATCGGTCCGAAATTATACGAGGCCAATTGGTCGGAGTTGGAGAAGGCCGGTTACATCGCCAAAGTCCACTGCGCCGAAGTGTTGTGCCCGATGCCAAACAAATTTTACAGACAATACAAAAAATCGAGCAACTTAGTTTGGTGCGTGATGAACCCAAACAAATTCCGGATTTGCCAATTTTTGATTCGTTACCACGAAAGATGCGGCGACAAAATCATCGTCTTTTCCGACAACGTGTTTGCGTTGAAACATTACGCGACGAAAATGGGTAAACCATTCATTTACGGACCCACCCCTCAGAACGAGCGGCTGGAGATTTTAAAAGATTTCCAATGCAATCCAGAATTGAACACCGTTTTCGTGTCCAAAGTCGCCGACACTTCTTTCGATTTACCCGAAGCCAACGTTCTCATACAAATCTCTTTTCACGGTGGTTCGCGAAGACAGGAAGCTCAACGATTGGGAAGAATTTTGCGTACGAAAAAGGGATCCAACGACAACGTTGCCATCTTCTACTCGCTCGTGTCGAAGAACACCTCAGAAATAAATTATTCCATGAAAAGGCAAAGTTTCCTCGTGGATTTAGGCTATAGTTACAAAGTCGTCACTGAGGAAAACCTCGACGGAATGGAAGAAGAAGATCTGATGTACGGTACTCCGGAAGAACAGGCTTCGTTGTTGCAGGAAGTGTTGTCGGCTGGTGACAAAAAAGCTGAGGAAGAAGGCAACGATGGATCTAGTTGTACGAACAGTAAAGCTGGATCAAGTACTATGAAGGGTAAAGGTAAATTGAAACGTAAACTGCCAAAATTTACTTGATCAATGCGTACTGTTCTTTTCTTTTTCATTTTTTTAAATTTGCAAGTGTTTTTTTGTTGTTGCTACTTTGAAAATTGAATTTTATTTCTATTATTAGTTTGGTTTTAGTGTTTAAAAAAATCTGTAGCGTTCAGTTTGAGGATTAAATTTCTCGTTCTAATAAGTACAACTTCCAGTTTAATTATTCACCCGACATTTAAGGAACTCCGAGTAGATGAGTTGGTGTACGTACTCTCAAAGTTAGCAGCTCTCAATCCAACCGGAAGTGCCCTTAAAACCCGCTCCAAATCACAGCGCAGAAATTGAAGAAGCGTTGCAGCGAAGTTCGTTTATTTCGCAGCAAATTGAAGAAAGTAAAATCTCGAAATAATACGTGAATTACCAACCGGAAAAAGAAATGATAAGTGGATTTTACAACTTTATTTACCAGGTGCGACGAAATATTTTATATGAAGGAGTGAAAGAAAAAGGAAAACTGATGCCATTTGGAGCTGTTACATATACATATACATATACATATATTAAGTAGTAGTATTTTTCCTCATTTCTCGTCTCGACTGTCAAGATTTAGATTCCAACGCACTTCTCAATACTCCGATCGTTGCTTTTCCAAGTAAGTTCAACTCGAAATCTAAGAATTAAAATTTAAATAATTTTTCATTTGAATTCATATATTTTCAGTGCATTGCTTTTTTACTCTGTAAAAAAAAATATATTGAAACCTCAAATGAGGATTTTTAAACATTTTAATATTAAACTTACAATTACAGCAAACAGACGAGCCTCGCCATTGTAACATTAAAGTGATCCATAACCGAACTTTGTTGTTGCAACAAGTGAAGCCACGTCTCTTGACAACTAAGTTGCCGCAGCACATATGGGTCCTTTCATCGAACGATTGGTTCCCGCAGCATGTTGTTTGTTGGAGTCTTTGGGGTATTTCAATGCAGTCGCATGTTTCGCAATCGGATTCATAAGCATGTATTTATTGCAATTATTACAAAACAGGCATTTCTCGTTATAATAAGAACAACTTTGGATTGAGATAAACTTCCGATACTTTGAGAACTCCAAGTAGATGTGTGGGTGTACATACTCTTATATTTACAGGCGCTTAATGTAACCGGAAGTGCCTTTAAACTCCGCTCCGAATCGCGGTGCAGAAACTGATGGAGCATTGCAGTGAAGTTCGTGAACGAGTTGTGTGTTGTAGGTCCCTGGAAAAATATGCTCTACAAAAATATTTAAAAATTTTATGCAGTAAGTAAAAGTGACGTTACACACAAAGTAAAAAATGTTAGTTCTTTTACGTTTTATACATGTTGTAATGAAGAAGTGTAGGAAAAATAACGAGATCTGGCTCTATTTGGAGCTGTTTTAAATACTACTTCCGGTTGGAGTTGACCCGCGACATTTTAGGGACTCCAACTAGATGTGTGAATGTACGTGTTCCTAAAATTTCAAGCTCATAGTCCAACCGGAAGTGGTTTTAAAACCCGCTCCGAATCAGCGCGCGAAAGTTGACGGCGCTTTGCAGTGAAGTTCTTGAATTTCTCATTATTTGTAAAAGGTAAATTCTTCTTATAATAACTTATCAAATACGTTTAGTACCCCCCGGAAACGTCAATTTCAAGTAAATAAATAATTCTCAGTTGACGTTTTTTCAAATAAATAAATTGTACAACTTCATTTAGCAGGTGCACATCGATGACGCATTGAAAAAAGACATAAATCAAACATCTATCCCAAACCAGACTCGTCTTTCAGTCAGATACCAATATAAACTCCAACTCAAGTATACACAAACACAAGTAATAAACTGATATTCAAATTCAACATGTTCAAACTTCTCGTTGTATTTTTCCTCGTTTCTCATTTCGTCTGTGCAGATATTCATCTTCTTAAAATTGACTTACCAACTAAAGAAATTCCAAGTTTATAGAATCGATTGTATCAATTTATTATGAATAATAAATAATTAAATGTGCATTATAATTTTTCTTTTAAGTTGAAATAAACGGCAAAATTCAAATTTTTTTATTTTATTTAACCAAACATAAAAAATTTAAATAAAACAAATTTGCTGATTTCTACAAATTTCATTGATTTTGTGATATTTTAAATCGTCCAGTGTACATCAGTCTACAAAACCACAAGATATTTAACAATATATAAATTGTCCACAAAAACTGGAACCCCAGCATCGTACGGGGAACCCGAGCTCTCCTTTGCATTAAAATAAATGAAAAACTATAAATTATTTACAATTTTTTTAAAATTCTCTACAATTTCTTCGATTTCACAAATAATTTTCTTCGATTTTAATTTTCTTCCATTGTTTTCATAAATTTAAAAATTTTGAAGTCGTTCTATATACATCAGTTTACAAAACCACAATATATTAATCAGTATGTAGAATAACCACAGAAACGGTGACCCCAGCATTTTCTATTGAACCAGAGCTCTCTTTCGCATCAAATTAAATGAAGTACCCAGGGGGAACCACGGGGAGGTAGAGAGTTGGAATTTTCCCCCCTGTTTGGACAGAAAGCTGCCCAACAGCAACAAAATTTAACTTTGGGTTCACAAAACATGCAACATAAATGCTGCATTCAAGAAATCAAAGATCAGCATTCGTTCAATAACTCAACCCCCAACTCTGATGGTTATAAAGTTATAGCTAAATATTTTTTTTAGTTTGTCAATTTGCCATCAGGCCGTAGCCAGGGATGACTAACAAAACAAAACAAAGAAATGGGAGAAAAAGAAGCCAGGCAAAGGAAAAGGGCCGAGGCGAAAACCAAAATGGAAAAAAAAGAAAAACTGTCACCCCAGCATGGTTGGAAGACCAGAGCTCTCTTTGGCATCAGAGAGCTCTCTTGATATTTAGAATCTGCCACTAGATATCATCAATATTAGTCAATAAAACAAATTTATTTTTTAAATTATATTTCAGCTCAAATCTGGAGGACAATCGGGAGTTAGTTGGTTTCTTAGAGATAGAGCTGCGCGCACACGAGGATCTGCCCGCACATGAGGATCCGACCGCACACGAAGATCTGCACCAGCATCAGATATTTAAGTCACTTCCTCCGAATTTAGCTGGGGAAAACGAACAAAATAAAATTTTGAGATGAGGAAAAGAAGCCAGGAAAAGGAGAAGAGCCGAGGCGAAAACCAAAATGGAAAAAAGATAAACAGTGACCCCACAGCGTCATCGGGGAACCAGAGCTCTCTTTGGCATCAAATGAAGTACCCAGGGGGAACCACGGGGAGGTAGAGAGTTGGCATTTTCCCCCCAATATCGGCAAACTGTCGTTCAATTAATTCGTGCGGTTTTTGACAAATTTCCACGGTACGCATCTCGATATTCGGTGATTTCCTTCACAGCGTCAAATAAGCGAAAAGTATCCATGCTTTTCCTCCAAAGTCCCAAAATGCGGTCTTAGAAACTTCAAACGCATCGGAACCGTCTTTTCATAATTTTCCTACAAAACAGACAAAACTCAGCAAAAATTCCATAAACTTCTTACAAAATACTCACGATCAATAAATCCGCCAACATTTCTAACTCATCACGCAACTGTTTGTCTTCCTCCTCCTACAAAACTACAAAAAATTAAAAAATTAAAAATCAACACGAAATTTGACGATCAAATTTGGTCGCAGAATTCCTCGCAATTTCTTATAAATTCTCTCCAAACATCAAACCGAATCTTTTCCTATTTAATCCCACTCACCATTTCTCTTCTTTATTCACTTGTTCTTCTTTGTTCTTTCTCCTTCTTGGAGCTGAATTCTGCCATGTCTTCCATCTTTGTTTTCACAGGGAAGCAGCAGAAATGAAGCGCTAACTGTGGGTAAAAACCATCGAAATCAGATATAAATTTTAAAAAATTTCTGTAGTATTTAATTTTAAAAATATTTCATAAAATCGATAAAATTACTATTTATTTTAATTTTATAAACTTATTTACAAAATCACAAATCTGCCAAGCCGTCCCATAAATTTGTGATTTTGTAAATGATTTTATAAAATTAATATAATTAGTAATTTTAATGGCTGGTATGAATATTTTTAAAAATTACATAGCACAGTAATTTTTTAAAACTTATAAATGAAATCCGATGTATTTACTCCTATAACACAACGATATAGAGGACGAGAAATTATGACGTTGTCAAATTCAACCAATCACGTCGCGTGGTTTAACCGTTTCCTCTTTTGAAGCTGTTTTGGCGTCTGCTACGTTTGCGAGC
>JAQIXT010001572.1:0-14875 GCA_034700445.1 Stenotaenia linearis
TGTGAGAAAACAAACAGTGGACCAAACTGATAAAGAACATGCATATTAAAGCAGTTAACATCCAATTCGGCACATAAAATACAGTAAATAGAATTCTTTCGTGCCTGGCCAAACATGTTTTACCACAAGAGAAGAACCGACATTCTAATAAGAACTGTTCCTCATTAAAGAACACAACGTATAAAGATAATATTAATTCTAGCAAGTGCAATAGGGAGATTTTTGTTATTTGGAGAATCAATTGCTTCCATAATTTCTTCGAATGTTTTTCAGTTGATTCTAACGACGAGATTTCGCATAAGGTGTTACACAGTGGAATTCTTTTCCAAGAAAACAGTGCGAATGTTATTAGAGATGAAATTAAGTGCAAGTAAAATGTGGCAAATGCAATGATAAATGTTGCATCGGTTGCAGTTTTACCGTGGTAGATGTTCGCAGTTGTCAAGGCCAGAAGTGAAATTATGTGGAAAATTATCACAAACGTGAGAATTATGATGCTGTAGATTCTGTGACGAGCATTTGGTTTGGAGGTATTGATGTCGATTCCAAAGAGGAAGAAAATGCCATTCAACAGACGGTTTGAACGACACTTTACTGGTACAATCGACTGCATGGCTTGTGATGGTCTGTTGCTTGGAGCTTTCAATTTGATAAAGTGGGAGGTCTAATAAAATAACAATTGTGACGGTTGGCATGGCAAGCGTGCATCGTCTGCGCTCGTCGCCATAGCAACCAACCGTAGTAACGGTTAAAAACCCTTTAAATTCCCCATAATTCAGTATTTGTTTATTTATTGGATCCAATAAATATTTCTACTAATTCGGACATGTAGAATCTGAATATAACATCGAAATTACGATCCAAGTACAACTTCGTGAATAACTATTTAACTTAGTTAACCCTAACAAGACGTGTGGTCCAGAGGACTCTGCTCCCGGGATTTAATCCCTTTAGTATGATTGGAGTTTGTGATTGGAGTTTGGCTAATCCCAAACTCCTATGATTGGGTTAAGGAAGGAATTTGCCCATCCTTATCCACAATGCATAGGAAACCCCTATATAAACCCCTGTTTTCGCTCAGAACAGAGCAGCTCTGATATTGAAACATGGTTGATTGACTACAATTTGGGTGATTGACTACAATCACATTGGCCAATTGTCAAAGAGCGTAAATCTCGATTGTGTCGAAGAGGTCTTTTCGAAATTTGGGCCGATACAGAACTCGTACATGCCTCCCGATAAATTTACGTTGCATTTCTCGAGGGGATTTGCATACATTGAGTACACATGTGCAGTTGATGCGGAAAAAGCCACATGGATGGAGGTCTGATTGACGAGCAGGCAGTGACAGTGGCTTTTGCAAGGCCGAGAACTGAAAGAAATCGTCCGCTAAGGCCATTTAGAAGAGCACAGCCTAAGCACAGAAGGGATAGAAGAATGGCTTCTCCTGGATACCAATCACGCCGTCGCAATCGTTATAACAGCCGGAAAAGTCCCTCACGATCGAGTTAAACGTAATTGAATTACAACATTATGGACCTTTGAGAAAATTAAGTGAAAAAAATTCGTACCAGCTAAATGAATCGTTGAACTTTACTAACTTTTTCACTAAGGTTTTATTTCACAAATTTTATTATATTTTAATTAGAAATGAATAAATATGATTATATAATTAAATCATTAATTTGGGTTTTAGTGCTGAGTTTTAGATGGAAAATTGCGATAAGAATTGATAAGAATGCGGATTGATAAGAATTTAATTTACTTTTGGAGTGATGGATGATTTACGTTGACATTGTTGTAATTGAAGTTACTGCGTTTGACAAAGGATGACTCTACTTGGTTTGGAACAGAATGACAGCATAAGTGAAAATTGTGCCAATCACCTATAAATTATTACAAATTATTGTTGTTTTTTTCTACGAAAAGAAAATAGATAAATGAACTTACACTTAAAATGCAAGGAGGATTAATAACAAATAAGTGAGAAACATGAATTCCAATATCGGTCGATTGTATGCGGCAATCCACGTGATTATAATAACTAATAGCCTAGTTGAATTGATTTTAATTATTTAGTTTTTAATTTTATTTTATTTTCACTAATTTAAGTAATTACCGTAAAATTATCCTCGGGGACAAATAAAGTGAAGTTTTCTTTTATTTCGTTTCCCTGGAACAATGAACAATAATTAGTTGCAATGTAAAACAGTTTGGTTCGAGTAATGCACCTTACCTTCTTACACATATCCGCAGCATTTCTGTATAGAAAGAAAAGCCGAACTATTTCAATTACGGCAAGGACAAAGATTGTTGGTAAGGCCGATTTTTGAGTCGACAGTGAAACTGTAAAGCAAATTCTAACCAAACTGTTAATCCATAAAAACAGAAGAATCGGGGAAAACGATTCCGATATTAAATCAATCAATCTCTTCTGCATTAAGAATCTCTTTTTCATCGTTTTCAAATCTTTAATGCTAATAATTTCGTTTGATTTGATCTTTCTAGTCATCTCGTCGTTTAAATCTTGAAAATAAACTGCGAGCGAGTAACAAATGTGAGAAAACAAACAGTAGATCAAGCTTGGCAATAAATCGACTACGAATACGTGAATTAGAGTAGATATAGTTATAGGAATTGCGAATAATGCTGTTGTATTCTTATCGCAAACATTTTTCATCATTAGTAGTTGCCTGCACACTTTTCTCGTGTAATCTTCAAATGCGAATATATTGTTTAGTTTAAGAACAAGTATTAGGAAGTGCAATGCACCGATTACGAGTATTGACATCAGTAATTGCCTCCACATTGCTCTCGACATTTTTTCGGTTCTCGGCAATGCTGCTACGTCACTCAAACCGTGCGAGATATTTGCTTGTTTGAGGTAAAACGAAATGTGTAAGATAATTACTATGAACATTGGTGTTACGAATGTAACTTGACCGAGAATGTCGTACGTGGATTCAACTACTTTAAACTTAGCGACAATCATTGTTGCTAGATAGTATACAAATGTAGAGACTTCGTATAGAATTAAGAAGAAATATATAAAAGTGGTACACTTTTTCCAGTTTGTTTTCTTCAACGAGTCGATCTTCAATCCATACAGTAAAAAGAAATATCTTAGGAGAGAGTTGGCTTTCGTTTGGTACATCATACTATTCCGTTTTAATGCGAGGCTTTCAAAATTTGTTAGAAATTGATCAAAATATTCTATTTTATGTTGCTTATCGACTGCAATAAATTTCACTATGTAAACACACTTAAGTGTATAAACGTGCACAGGGGACACTAATTACAAGATCAATTTTTCGGTTTATATAGGAAATGAGCTATAAAACGTGCACACATTTATTGATCTATTTTGATGATGGCTTGTATTAACAAACTTGTGTTGCAGAAACTCTGGAATTTACATTAAATCTAAAATTGGGACTATAGTGTGATAAATGCTTAATTTGAAACGCTTTAGGGTTGTAAGGACAAGCCACCAAAATCTTACACTGGACTTCTAAGGGGCAGCAAATTTAATTTCTGATTAAGTTCATTCCTTAATATATTTATGCTTTCTATTGTAGATTTGAAAATTTCACAGGACATTTAACAAATAAAGAACTTTTTAAGATTTTGTCATTAGATCTTAGGTAACGCAGTTTAAAATTTTATTGTGTTTGAAACAAAATGACAGCGTAAGTTATAATAGTGGCAATCACCTGATAAATACAAAAGTTAATGTTATTTAGTCTTCTGAAATAATCCAAGACTACTCACAGTTAATATGCAAGGTGAACTAATCACGAATAAATGTGATACATGAATTCCAATATCAGTTGAAAGTATACAGAAATTCATTTGATTATAAATGCTAACAGCCTGGAAAGGATAAAATTTATTTAGTTTCATTGTGGTCAATTGTTCTGAAGGAAATTACCTCAAAATTGTTCTCGGGAACAAATGAGGTAAAATTTTCTTTGATTTCTTTTCCCTAGGACCATAAAAGGATTATTTACATTTAATAGTTTATTTTCTTTTACCTCTCTGTGCACATCTGCAGCATCCTTATACAGAAGGAAAAGCCGAACTATTTCTATCACTACAAACACTGAGTAGGTCGGTCTCTCAATTTTAGCTCCTTGGGAAACTAAAAGGCAAATTCTAATCAAACTATTAATCCACAGAAACAAAAGTATTGGCGTAAATGCTTCGCACACAGAATTAATTAATTTCTTTTGTTTACGGAAACTCTTTTTCACGATTTTTAACTCCGTAATGTTAATAATCGCATTTGTTTGAATTTTACTCGACATTTTCTTATTTATATATTGAAAATAAACGATCAGTGAGTAAGAAATGTGAGAAAACAGACAGTAGATAAAACTTGGAAACAAATGAACTACGAATATTTCAATTGTATGAAATAAGCTGAAAATAATTGCGAACAATGTTGTTGTACTGTGATCTTTACAAAAATCCTTAGTCATGATCATGTAATCACACGTGTGATTCACAGCTTGATAATCATTTGTAACCAGTTGCATCATTATCAAAAGAACTACTGACAAATGTAATAAAACAATTATAATCACTTTTATAATTAATCGATTCCATATTTTTTTTGAATCCGTTAATGACATTAATTCAATCAAAGTGTTTGAGATTTTCATTCGGTTGCAGTAAATTGAAATTTGTAATGCGATTACCATTAATATTGGCATTAAAGTTGTAATGTCGAAAATGATTGCAGATGTTGATTGATGTGTATTGAGGTTTGTGATAATTAACGCAGTCGATCGATGCAAGATCATACAAACTTCATAACAAAGTATTAGGAATAATATACAGCGAGTACATTTTTTCCTATTTGGTGTTTGAATGTCCAGTCCGTAAAGTAAAAATATCTTCTTTAAAAGATTATTAGCTCTCGTTTCGTATTCCATGTCGTTCGTTGTCTGTTGTTAGGTACAATGAATGTTAATGGGTGAAGTCATTTATTCTTAATTTACGTTGTTTATACACAAATAAATTCCGAAGTTGATACAGTAGATATCAATTACAAAATCAATTTCGTTTTTGTCAGAAAGAAAACAAAAAGAGTTGATGGTGATGGATTTTCGCGTTTTTATGGCGTTAATGGATATTACTAAGTTTTTTGTAGTTAAAAATATTTTACATTGAGGAAACATTTTTATCATAGAATTACGTAAGTAAGTGGGGGAACGAAGTTTTCTTGTATTGTTGATTAGTTGGTCAGATGAGTTCAGTGTTTATTTCAACGTTGTTTGTAACAGAATGATTGCATAAGTTAAAATCGTAGCAATCACCTGGAAAAAATTAAAGATATTTTTACTTTATATTAATACTTTCTTACGAAACTGTGAAGTAAAACTTACGCTCAATATGCACCGGGAATCGATCACAAACAAATGCGAAACGTGAATCCCAATTTCAGTTGATTGTACCGTAAAAGTCAAATGATTGTAAGCATTAATAGGCTAAAATTAATTATTACTTTATTAATCTAAATTCTGTTTTGATAAGTTGTTGTGAATTACCTTACTTTCAGGAATAAATGGAGTAAAATTTTCTTTGATTGATTTTCCCTGGAAAATTGAAAAAATTATTTATTTGAATATTAAAAGTAATCAATTTACCTTTTTGTGCACATCAGCAGCATCTCTGTGCAAAAGGAAAAGCCGAACCACTTCAATCAAGGCAAACACTGTGTTCGATGGTTTCGCCCATTTGGTAACAGCAACCGAAATGGTGAGACAAATTCTCACCAAACTGTTGATCCACAAGAACAAAAGTATCGGCGAAAACGCTTCGGACACCAGATCAGTCAGTCTCTTCAGTTTACGGAACCGTTTTTCCATCATCTTCAATTCCTCGACGCTAAGAATTGCGTTTACCTCGACTTCTCTCACAATCTCGTCATTTAAATCTTGAAAATAAACAGCGAGCGAGTGACAAACGTGAGAAAACAAACAGTAGATCAAACTGGGGAACAAATCAACGATGACTGCTTGAAGTGGTTGAATCGAAGTGTAGATTATTACGAAAATCCTTGCATCGTGTTTGTTGCAAACATCTTTCGACATGACCATAAATCCACAAGATCTACACTGTTCTTCCTTCGTAAACATGTACAATATTCTCAAAACTAGTTCTATCGAATGTAATACAGTGATTCCGATCACGTGAATCAATAACCTCTTCCAAATTCTTTTAGCGAATTTATCGGGTCCAGACAACCGCATGACTTTGGTCAACGTTTGCGAGATGTTCACTCGTTTGCGGTAAAGTGCCATGTGTAAGACGATTACGTATAATTCTGGGAATAAGTACGTAATGAATTTGATTGTAGAATCGATCTTGTAATCCCTATTAATTAATGCAATAGTGATTGCAGTTGCTAAGTAGAGAAGTGAGCATACCTCAAAGAGAATTAAGAATAAGAATGTGAAAAAAGTACAGTTTTTCCAATTGGTCTTGTCCGGGGCTTCGACGTTGATGCCGTAAGGTAGAAAGATGTACTTTAAAAGATTATTTGCTTTGGTTTTGTACTCGTTTTTGTACTTCATCGCGCTAATATTTTCATTCACGTTCTGTGCTATTGAAATTTCCTTTCCTTTGAAACTGTAATCAGTGTTATTGAATTTTGTGACAGATTTTATCTTTTTCTTATGAATTGCTTAGTGATCATAATAAATTTTACAATGTACATGCAATTAAATATTTATCTAGTCTCACGAAATGAAAATTAAATTGCAAAATCGATTATCAAGTAATTGGAAATAGATGATTTGCAACACTTTTTAAAATTATTTTTAATTAAATATAATTTACTTCAATATTCATCAAATTTAATTGCGGCTTTTCGTTAACTTAAAGTAATCAGTTTATGGTAATAAAGTTTGTTATTGATCATAAAGTTAGTAAACTAAAGTTAAAAAGAATCAAAGAATCAATGAAAATCAATTATTGTGATAGTTTATTAATAGTTATAAACCAATACTTTTGCTTATCACCTTGTACAATACAAGTTATAATTATTTATGAGAGAGCGCCGTAGTGATGTTTAAAATAAACACTGGGGTTGAGATTATAATTTTCAATCGCAAAGATGGCGGATGTATTTTGATTCATGTGTGTATTCTACCAGTTACAATTTTAATCGAATTTTACATTGAAGAAATGTAATATTTTATTTCTTTGATTTTTATTTTTAGTTAAATGCCACTACATCGAAGATTGCCATCTTCAAAGATCAAAAACGGCGTTGGACAAGATATTAGGTAGGAACAATTTCATTATCCTCTCCACACGTTTTTTTTTGGATATTTGTTCATAATATTGTGAAATGTAACATGTAGTTACTACAATTCAGTTACTTAGTTTGGTATAAAACCACTGCGTATGTTACAATAGTTGCAATCACCTGCGAAAGGACAAAATCCATTAGTGAATGCAATGTATTTATGCAATTCTTACATTTAATACGCAATGTGGATCCACAGTAAACAAACCAGACACGTTTATTTCAATTTGACTCGATTGCATGTAGAAACAAATGGGTACATAACTGACTAAAGCCTAAAGTATCATAATACTATAATGTACATTTAAAAATCAGCAACAACGTCAGTTTGTATACCTCATCAGTTGGTTTCAATGCTGAGAAATGCTCAATTATGTCTTTTCCCTAGTAAATTAGAAACAAAGACATAAAATATATGCAAAGTAAGACTAATTCAACCGCCACTTACTTGATTGTACACGTTTACAGCACTGATGTACAACAATCTAAGCTTAAACACCGCAATGGACGACACAACAATATTATAAACAATCTTCCAATTCAAGTCTGTTAAATTCTTCACAATTATGCAAATATTTATAATAACGTAACACCATAATAAGAAAAGAATAGGCGAGAAAGCGAGGGAAACTTTCTTGGTTAATTTAATGGCTTCAACAACACCATGTTCAAGTTGATCGATCTCGTGCAGATCGATATTATTTTTGGTTTTGAGTTTGATCAATATGGCGTCATCGGTTTTTCGAATTTTGGTTACGAGCAGATCACAGATGTGCGAAAAGAAACAAAATGTTAAAATCAAGAAAAAATGTCTGGAAAATGCAGCCGTCGATTCTTGAATGGCGTAAAATATTGTTACGCCGACGACTTGCGATCGATTTTGACACGCAAATCGACCGACTGAAAGTAAATCGCAAAGCCATTTAGCGGACGAATCGTTCGTTGCGAACGAAAACATTTGAACCGCGAATCTGGCGAGAGTTAGAAATGTTAATATGAATAAATTTAGCTTGAGATTTGTCCACGATTTCTTCGAGGATGTTTGTAAAGTAGATAGTTGATTGAAAATGGATGTAAGGGGTTTGGATTTTGAGAAGAAGAGAATGTAGGTCGTTATTGAAACGATGTTGTGGAAACCGAATTCGATGAAACCGGTTAGGTCGCGCAAATTGTTTTCCGAGTTGGCGAGTTTTACGTACATGGCCGTCAGTTGGTAAAGCATGTAGAGAGTGTGGAAGGAGACGAATATGGAAAAACGAATTGTGTTACGAATTTGGTGACTTTGGTTTGTGGCGAAATCGACGGCGTAGAAGCGGAATATCCTTTTCAAGAATTTGTGCGAAGTTCGTTTTTTGGCTTCCATCCAAGTCGTGGCTTTCATGACAAGATGTTGGGGGTAACTTGACTGCTAGTGCGTGTTTAGCTGAAAAATATCTTGCCAGATATTGATCTCTTATGGATTTTGTGGTGTTTTTAATAAGTTTTGTTGTGTGTTTGTATATTGATTATGGACGGCTTATTATAATATGCACAATATCGTTGTCATTGAGTTTGTAAATAACAGGATGTGAAATATGAAAGTAGTTATTAGGGAGAACAATTTCTCAGTTGACAAGGACGGAATAATTTAGCTATAAATAAACAAGAGAAAATCGAACTTCCAAATGAAATAAAATTACACGCAGACCACAATATTGAAATTTAACGTATTTTATTTACGGTGCGAAGAAATTAACGAAGCTTTCTTACATGCACTTAATAATATATTTAACCACTGTAACTAAAGAGAGTAAGGAGAATAATTTACCTATTTTTTAAGATCGGTATTTTTTTGTCATCACTTAATCGTATTTAACTTTTCTATCGTTAAAACGCTTCCGTGGTGGCGAACGGCTACGGGATCTTGAAGCTGGAGAGCGTGATCGACGACGAGGTGATCGTTTTCTGCCCCAATAACGGGGAGGTGTTCTCCTCCACGGCCTTCTTCTAACTTCCCCTTTCGGCCTTGCAAGTCTAACGGTGACTTGTCGATTGTCAACCGACTTTCCATCCATGGCCCTGATCGCTTCATCAGCATCATCTGCATATCTAAATTCGATGAACGCAAAACCACGAGAAAAATGTCCGTTAACCCTGTCGGGGGGCATTTCAACGTCCCGAATCGGACCAAATTCTGAAAACACTTTTTTAAGATGCTCGGCGGTCGTGTTGAAGTCCAATCGACCGATGTGGATTCTCGTTATGCGAGGGGATGGGCTTCTCCTGCGACGTTTCGGTGTTGGGGATCTAGATCGGGATCGACTACGCTTACCATTCTTACTTCTACTTTGGCTTCTAGAAGATGAAGAAGACGAAGAACGAGGGCTTCGTCTTTTTCGTTTCGGGGACGGCGATCCTGATTTGTCGTTCGCAGCTTTAACTTCTGGCAAAGCGTCTTTACTTGGACTTCGACTGCGGCTGCGCGAAAGTTTTCGTGATGATGAT
The DNA here is from genome assembly GCA_034700445.1 of Stenotaenia linearis. Taxonomy (NCBI): domain Eukaryota; kingdom Metazoa; phylum Arthropoda; class Chilopoda; order Geophilomorpha; family Geophilidae; genus Stenotaenia; species Stenotaenia linearis. The sequence goes on from JAQIXT010001572.1 coordinate 9,803, forward strand.
TTGGACGTGTTTGGCGAACTTCCGCGTTTTGGTGACGGCGATCTAGAAGAAGAACTAGAACGTGAACGTGAACTTTTACTTCTCGATGAATTATGCGAAGAATGATTTCTTTTCTTCATCTTTCTACTTTTTTCGCGAGGTCTTCCACGTTCGTTCTTGTCGGCCGGTAATTTCTCCTCCGTCGCTGATTTCGGGTTGTCGATGGGGCTGGTGCTTTCCCTGCTGGACATTGTAAAGTTAATCACAACGTAATCTTTGGTTCTCGATTATTTTGTTAAGAAATAAGGTAATGAGGTTGCTTTTATACGAATTTGCACACTGCACTACTAAATCTGGAATGATGTGTTCAATGCGTCTGGCTAGGGCATTGAACATTACTATTTATATGAATGAAATCCCAAATCCCCTCCCACTCAATTTTATGACGTCATTAACAATATCGCAATCGCGTTATGAATTTTTCTATTTTTTTTTGCAATACCTAAAAAGTAGTTAATATTTGACTAGGAATACAAGAGTTAGTGGAACTTCTAAATTTAAAAAAATTATACGCAAAATACAATATTCAAATTAAATTTATTTTTCTTACATTTTTCTTAGATGAACTTTATAATTCATCACAATAACTAGAAATTATTCTTTTATTTTAGTATTTTTTATTTGAATATTTTTTTGTGGTTCGTGACGTACAGCTGCGAGATCTACGACGTGGCGATCGGCTGTGAGAACGTGAAAACGGAGAGCGTGTTCTACGCCGAGGTGATCGTCTTTTGTCCCAAAAACGGGGCGGTGTTCTTCTCCACGGCCTTCCGTTTATAATTTCGCCTTTCTGTCTTGCAAGTGCAACAGTCACTTGTTGACCGTCAACTAATCTTCTATCCATCACCCTGATTGCTTCCTCAGCATCGCCGGCATTTCTGTAATCTATGAATGCGAAACCACGCGAACAATGTCCATTAGCTCTATCGGGGGGCATTATTGCGTCTCGAATTGGACCAAATTCGGAAAAAATTTCTCTAAGTTTTTTAATGGACGTGTCGATATCCAATCGTCCAATGTGAATTCTGGTCAGGCGAAGGGATGGGCTCCTCCTGCGACACGGGGATTTAGATCGGGATCTATCACGCTTAGTTTTCTTACTTCTACTTGGGCTTCGAGAAGACGATGACGAAGACGAAGAACTCGGGCTTCGTCTCTTTCGTTTCGTTGATTGGGGTTTAGATTTGGCTTTCGTAGCTTTAATTTTGTGCGATCTAGAACTAGAAGAACTTGAGTTTGAGGAATCCGAACTTGTACTTGACGATGAGGACGATCGCGAAGTACTACTGCTGCTACTACTACTACTAGAAGAATCATTTCTCTTCTTAATGTTTTTACCTTTGCCATGAGAAGATGATTGCGAACTGCTCGAACTGCTGCTACTACTAGAAGAATCATTTCTTCTCTTTATCTTTCTACTTTTGTTACGCGAAGATGATCGCGAACTACTCGAACTGCTGCTACTGCAACTTGTACTAGAATCATGTCTTTTTTTAATCTTTTTACTTTTTTCGCGAGGCCTTCCTCGTTCTTTCTTGTCGGCCGGTAATTTCTCTTCCATTACTGATTTCGTGGGATTACTATAAAGCTAATCGCAATTTAATATTTAGTTCTCTTTTTCTCAAGATTGTGACATATTTATAAGAATGAAAGCCCCTCCTGCCCCATTTTAATGACGTCATTAACAATATAATGACGTTATGACGTATGATTTCTTTATTTAGCTGTGTACATTAGAAACGGTAGTGGGCCATGTGTCTTTAGAACACATCTGAAGAGTTTGTAATGGCGTAATTTTAATCAATAGATTTATATTTTCCAATTTCCACGGTCAGACTTGGTTTTTATTAGCATGAAGTGGAATTCTAAGAACACTTTGGGGTTCCATATGGGAGAGTGGATCTTTGGATGTAATAAAATTTTTTAATTTTTCAATTTAATTTTACTAATTTTATTGTTTTTTGGATTCCATTTTTGTCCATGGAGCGTCCACGGTTACCAGCTAGTTCGATTAACGATAAGAAAACGTAGTTTACGATATTGCATAATATGGATGTTGTTTCGTTGTTGATTTGAATTACGTCATCATTATGTATGACGTAATCACAATCCAACCGAAAATGGATGGGGATAGGAAAGTCAATCCTATAAAAGTCTAGCAATAATTGAAAATGAGATAAATTACAATAGACTTATAATGTCAAATAGTAGAAGCAGAAGCAGCAGTCCCTCATCACCATCAGGACGTATAGGTTGGCTTCGAAAATCACATGTGTCGCGAAAAAATGATTCATCCAATACTGAAGTTGCGGATAATGTTTCCACGCCAACGGAACCTAATGATCCTCCAAAAGCTAATTCAGTGAAAGATGCACCCAGATTGCCAAAACGTCGCAGGCGAAGTCCGTCTTTTCGCAATCAAAGTAAAATCAAGAACTTATCGCGTGACGCAAGGATGAGATCGCCATCACCGAAACGACGAAGGCAAAGCCCAGCTCCTCGTCCAACGAGAATTTACGTCGGTCAGTTGAATTTCATGACTGACATCGATCACGTTTTGCAAGTTTTTTCGGATTTCGGCGCAATTCGAAACGCCGAAATGCCTTACGAAAAATTCCAAACGAATCGTTCGCGTGGTTTTGCGTATGTTGAATACGAAAATCCAAATGATGCAGAGCGAGCGATAAGAATCATGAATGGAAGGATGGTGGATGGTAGGGAGGTGTCCGTAGAGTTTGCAAGACGGAAAACTGATTGGTCGGGGAGAAAAGCACGACCTCGTTTTGGGGATGGACGGAGGATTTCACCCCCAGTTCAAAGATCCCACTACCGATCACCACCAAGAAATCGACCACCACAGCGTTATTTCAAAAGGCGTAGAATGGAATGAAATTACACATTAATCGTTGTGATAATTCAAAATTCTTCTTTGAAAAATAAAGTTAAAAACTTAAAAAAATGTAATTAGTACGTAAATATTTGATGTTAGAGTGAATTTAATTTCTAAGATGATGTTGGATAAAGATTATTCACTTATACTTAAATAGTTTGATGTAATTTTATATTTTTTATTAATTTGTTTCCAGTTTAATTATTTAATTCCAAAGGATCAAAAATACAGTAAATATTAAAGTATTTAAGCAAAAATGTCTTCCTGAAGTAACTAATTGATATTTTACATTGATCAAGATTTTTTTTCCTCTTGCAAAGATTAATCCCATTCTAATAATCTCATACAAGTTTATTAGTTGTGATTTTACTAGCAAAAATTAACAGAAATTAAAAACAAAATACTTCAATTAGATTTTTTTTCATTTTCCCCCATATTAATTTTTTGATTGTGCGTAATGCAGTAAATGTTTATTTTATTGTTGAATTTGAAGAAACTGTTTAGTTGTCTAAAGTGATAAGAAAAACAACTGAGAATTAATTTCAGTACAAAATTATGTCATGGACGAGTTGATCACAATGCATAAAGGGGGAATTGACAAGAACATTTCAATTTGATTTATATTTAAAATTCGAATTTAAAAACAAATTCATTTCTAGTTATTCGAGTGTAATTATTGTTGTGTAATTCTCAATTAATAATTAGCAATTAATAATACACAGCAATAATACCTCCTTTAAAAATACCTTTAAATTTTACATGTTATTTTACTAAAACTAAATTGTCGTCGCTTCAACTTCCGTGTATTATAGATCGAACCATCTGCACTGACATTACAGTCGTTTGTTGTCAGCAAAGTGATTTTTATTCCAACAAAAATCAAATCCTATCAGAAATGGCCAATGCCGAATACATCAACTTCTTTGATCTCAGCTTTGAACGCAAGAATCACTTGAAATGGGCGAAACAATACTGGAAATTGACTTTCATCGCAAGCGCTATTTACGTGCTGTTAATTTTCACCGGTAAACGTTTAATGGCTTCTCGACAACCGTTCAATTTACGAGCACTTTTAATTGTATGGAGCGGCTTCCTCGCCACATTCAGCATTGCCATTTCTTATCACTGGATTCAGACGGCAATTTTCATATGGAAAAACCAGGGACTCTACGGTTTGATGTGTTCTAGCCACACGGCCTTTAACGATCCTGCAGTTCAAATTTGGAACTTTCTTTACGTCATGTCGAAAATAGCGGAATTTGGAGACACTTTTTTCATCGTTTTACGTAAACAAAAACTCTCGTTCTTGCATTGGTACCATCACATGTCAGTTTTGTTGCACGCTACGTATTTTTATCAGAAACAAGTTTCTCTGTGTCTCGTGATTGGATTGGTAAATACTACCGTACATTCGTTTATGTATTCTTATTTTACGTTGAAGGCGATGAGGATTAATATCCCGAGATTCGTAGCGATGGGGATTACTGTTTTGCAGTTAGCTCAGATGCTTTTGGGTTTGTTTTATAGTTTTTATGTTTACAATGTGTTAATACGTGGGGAAAAGTGCGATACTGATTTTGGGGATCTCAAGGTTTCATCGTTTGTGTTTTTTTCGTATTTTCTTTTATTTCTTAATTTTTTTTATAATTCGTATGTGAGGAAATTGAAGGTTAATTGATTTTGGAGTTGTATGTAATTCTTGTAAGGAAATGTATATGGTGTTGGTGGTTGTTTTCAATTATTTGTTGAAATAAATACGTCATGCCAGAATTTTGTTTTTATCAGAAAAAATTTAGTTTGCACGCCATTAATTCTTTTATTATTGATTGTGTTTATATTTATAAATGCCAGTTGATTTTCCTCGCCCGGGAAACTGATTGGCCTGGTTTACAATTTGAATGACAAAGTATGAAATGAATGATTTTTTTTATACAATTCATAATTCCGCTATTAGCAAAGCAATCAATTATATTCTCCTGATGTTGCAGACAGGATTTATATTTTACTAGTTTATAAGGAAGTAGTTTGGGGCCCATCACTGATAAGCATTGTGCTAGAGAATTTAAGCTAGTACTTAGTGTTGTCAATGTGAAAGTTATCTTTACATTAACTTTACTTCTTGTAAAATGGACATTTTAATGTAA
>JAQIXT010001573.1:0-14867 GCA_034700445.1 Stenotaenia linearis
CTACTAACTTTTGATAACCTATAGCATTGTTCTGGCCATTGACAAATGCAATATCTATCTTTTCATTCCAACTAAACATGGTCCATACCATCACAGATCCTCCACCTTATTGGCATTTGAAAAATATTGGGTCTCCTTTTTGCAAATTAAGCCAGTGATAAGCCCAACCATCAGGGCCCTCCAGATTGAACTTTCCCAGGTGAAAAGGCTATAGAATACTGTGAAATGTTTCATAAATCCCATAGAAATCTATTGGATTTATGAAACATCCTATCGCATTCAATAGCATTCTACATTATCCTCCAAAATGTTTTTCACCAGGGTTGTTTCATCTCTCCAGATGGTGTATTTCTTCTTTTCAGTCCATTACATTTTTTTCTTCACCCGAAGATGTTGACTTTTTGTTGGGGGGTTTAACTGTGGTGAAATTGTTTTCTTCTTGTACATTAAGTGCCAGCATATGTTTGTAGCCAAATGTAGATTTAGACTCTGGAACCGCTGGTTTGTTTGCTATTTGTCAGCAACTTGTGGATTGTTTTGGCACCTTTCAAACATAAGCATGTTTTTGATGAGTTATAAGCTTTTCTGGTCATCCAGAAGCCTTTTTACACCATAGTTAGCACCTAACGTTATGTAATTGTCAATTACTGTGCGAGACCTCTGTAATTGTTGTGCTATTTGTCTGCCAGAATGGCCCTGTTTATGCAAGCCATTTATTTCACCTTTTTCAAAGTCTGTGCTGGGTACGCCATGTCCCACATCAATAATTATTACTATAACCACTTAACAGTAACTTTAAAATAGTTGCCATGGGAGGCAATGAGACAACTGACAACATCTTAAGGGAGTAAAAAACATGTTGGCTTTATATTTATTAGGTGTAATATTTGCATGTAATAATTAGCTGTAATAATTGCACTTGACCTTAAAAATCCAATCTCTTTTTGAAATGACTAGAAGTCATTTTTTCACATCGTATTTAATTTGATGATCGGTTCCCCTTCGAGCACTAATGTCTTCTTTGTCAATAAATGATGGTCATTAGCACAATTACTTTAGATTATCATCAGTTTCGGTACTGTTGCATATTTTAAAGGCGCTCCTATTGAAGACACATAATCTCCTACAGGCAAAGGTAGCCAAGGAAAAAGCTATATACTGTAAAGAAAAGAGGAAATTTTTATAGCATAATTTAACACGGAAGCAATGGATTTCTCATCAGTCATCCTTACAATACTCCAATTAATTCCTTACTACATTGCTGAAAATAATAAATTACCTGCATGGTAAATGCAGGATAAGAGGTAGAGAAAAAATGAAGTGTACACGCTCAGTAAAAAAGGTATAAAAAGCCATACGGGTACGTTCATGGAGACATTCTTATGCCTTTAAAGGTACAAAGAATGTCTCCATTCTGGCTTTTTAAACCTTTCTCAATAAGTGTAGAACACTGTCACTGTCAAATTAGTCCAAAAATGATTTTACTTTGATCTTGTATAGCGAGTTTCATCAGCATGCAATTAAAGTTAATGGTTTCAATTGGTTGAGTAGTGAGTGTGAGTGAAAATACTGTGACAATGTCCTACCATTCCACCCATTCGGGGTGGGTTTCATGGCGGTGGATTGGGCCACAAATAAATATCTGACACGGGACTCGGACACATAGTCAATAACCAGTTTGTTTGTTTGTTTCAGTATCAGAGCAGGGGATCAGAGTAAAAACAGGGGTTTATATAGGAGTTTCCTATGCATTATGGGTAAGGATGGGCAAATTCCTGCCTTAACCCAATCGTAGGGCTTTGGGATCAGCCAAACTCCAATTGTACTAACGGGATTAAATTCCTGAAGCAGAATCTGCTGAATCTGCTGACAACTCTGGACCACACATCTCGTTAGGGTTATTAAACTTAAACCTTTAATTACGAATAAAGTTGTACTCAGATCACAATTTCGACTTCATATTCGGATTCTACATATCCGAATTGACCAAGATATTTATTGGAATCCAATAAATAAATAAATGGCAAATTACGGTGATTTTAAAGGGTTTCTAACTGTCACTCCGGTTGGTTGCTGTGGCGACGGGCACAGATGATGCGCGATCGCCATTCCAACCGTCACAATGTAATGTTTTTCATTATCATCTTTCGTGAAATGTTGTTTGGGTCACATACAACCTCTTCTTAAAATTTTTGACAAAACTTCATTTGTCTTTGTTATGTCTTAAAATCGATGAAATACAGTAAGATAACTATGATAATAATCTGCAAGAAATTAACCAATAAAACCGTTTCTGCAACGTTTATTAGAAAATATTACATCTGGAATAAAATAAAAACAAAGTCTTTACTTTCACCGAAAGTAATCATGAAAACAAAACAATAAACTGTTAAATATGACATGAAATATTAAGTACATAAAAAATCATGAATCACATACTAACACATAGTAAACATTTCTACATTTCTTCATATGACATGATATGCATGGCAGTACGAATAAACAAAATAAAATTCAAAATCCATGACTAGAATCATTATTTCAAATAAATACATAATAAATACATTCAACATCAAAATATAACTTAAAATCATAACCAACAGCATACATGTGACTAACTATGTTTTAATTTCAAATGTTTGTCTCGTTAAGTACCATTCCTTACAACAAAAACCTGATACTGATATAAGTGTAAGGCATATCTCACAATTCATCATCCAATAATTTATATTACAAATACATTCCATTGACTAAATAATCGGCATCGTGTGTGAATGGTGATCTGCCTCTCCGTAAATGTCTTCTCACAACGCGTAATCGACATCCGACCAATACTACTAAAACACCAGTCAGAGTAAGACCGAGAGTTAAAGCAATTACGGCTCCGTTTGTCTCGTTTTCGTGATCCAAGTTCTGTACTTCGACTTCGGCCAAGTTGACTTGGACTTTGTTTAATTGTGAGTGAGGAATTGTCTCTTCGTCTTGTTGTGTAGTCGTTGATGGAGATGTTGTGGTTGGTGAGACTGTAACTAGAATTAAGAATAAAGTTAAAAATTGAGGTAGAAAGCTATTTGGTACATACCTGGCTCTGACGTTAGTTGAGGCAAGTTTGGTTTTAAGTTGGGCATGCCTTTAGCTTTGGTTTGGGCTTCTTTTGCATTTACTGGATACGTTTGCATGTCGGTTGAAAAAACATGTTCTGAAAATAAAATATACGTAATATTATTTGATTGAAGTTTATACAATTTTAGGACTAAAAACAAGGCGTGTGAAGTGTAAGAATATTCAGCACCGTACCTAATTTTGGACCTTGTCCCCCCAAAACGAATACAATACATTTCTATGCATAACATATTTCATTGATTGGCAATTGACTACTCTGCAGAGCCTGCCAATGGGTGTTCCTATGTTCAACTGTTCATCAAGATCTGTTTAAGTTGGAAAGAGAATAGAAGATAATCTTGATTGTTATAGATTAACTATCACACAAGACTTTAATTCAAAGATAACATAAGGAAACTGGTTTGCCAATCAATTTGACATAACACAAGAGAAAAAGAGTATTAAGTTCGGAAATACAAACTTTCGGAAATATAGATATCCTTGTGCCAACCTGAAAAAAGTTGTTGAATCTTAGACCTTAACAAGTAACCATACTATATAGGGATGTATGGGGTCAGTGCACTAACCACTGGTCTGCCAGAGGCAGCTCAAACTCAGGATATAATTGATGAAATCCTAACATGTTTTTTGGCCACCACAAAGTAGAAGAAAAAGAATGTCTACATCAATGTAGAAATAAATGTGAAATTCGAGTGAATTTTTGCTACAAATTCGTATTTGATAGATTGCAAATTGAGAAACTTAATTTCTGTTATAAAAACTTTACTTGAGACTTACTTGGGACTTTACTTATTTGTATTAGAATTTCTCTAAGTCTCAATGAAGTCTTTTATGTTACAAATGGATTTTGTGTTATTTTGAATTAGAACTAATTTCAATAATAGTATATAGGGGTTAATTTTTACCTTTTGTATGAGGGGAGGCTACAATATTATGCAATATTATGGGTTATTTTGCAATTATGTTGGATAATGTGGAAAAATTTTTTGATTGGTAAATAGTAGTTATATTCTAGTCGAATTTGAATAATTGTTGGCTAGTTAAGTGGTTTTTTAAAAATGTATTTCTAATACTTTTATAGGTTTATTTATTATTCTTATTAAGTAAAATTTAATAGTAGTGGTTCTATGATTCTATGAATATTTTATTGTTTAAATCATAAGATCGTGTTAGTGTCAGATTATATTTCAAAGTTTCTAATGTGTATTGTTTGTAATTGTTCTCTTTAGGAACTCATTAGACTTCTTGTCTGGAGAGCAGTTGTTAAGTTAACTTTTTCATTACTATTCAGCCTTATATAAAATTTTTTGTGCCAAGATCCAGGACCTTTAGATTTCTTATGAGGGATCTTTAGGGATCTAATGGCATAAGCTTTTAGCAGTTTGAGAAAAACTCATGACTTAAATCTTTATTGGTATTTAAAAAATTAACTCTCTGGCTTAAATCTTTAACAATTTAAGAAAAACTTTTGTAGTTTAAACAAGGAACAAATTAACTCATGAGCTAAACAAGACTTAAAAATAACTAATCATTAAGAGTCAAAATAGTGGCTAATATACAGCTGCTGCTGGTAAAAAGAAAAGTTTTACGATCTCAAGTAACCCAACTCAATAAGTCCTGTTATGGAGATAACAACTGGTTGGACTTAAATTATCAATGTTCAAATTGTCCATGACTAAGTGACATTTGTGACTATTGAAAGTGCTAACAACTGACTTAGAAACAGTCACCAATGAAGTCTTGGCCATGTAAATAAAGAAAAAAGACACTGAGATAGTGCAGTGAGAAGGTGCCACAGGATTATAAGATCAAGTGCATCAAATTTCATGTCATCACACCAGCAGCAAAACATCACCACTTCCAGAGCCAGTAGCAGCACCAACAGTACCTTAAGCTAAGTTACCCAAGTTAGAAATTGCTAAATTCAATGGGACATTAATAAATTAACTGCAATTTGCAGAGCAATTTAAGGCAAACATTGGCAAGAACCAGCCACTATTAAATTCTTGTACTTGAGGAGCTATTTGCAAGGAAAAGCATTAGCAATAATAGAAAATTATAAGGTAGCTTGCACAAGCAGTTTTTCTGATCAGTGTGGCACAAGTATCTGCAAATGCTACATTAGCTGCTCCTTTATCAAGACTTGAGTGATGTCAATGCTAACAGTTAATAGATATGCTGGAGATTGTACCATTCAATGGAACACAAGTGTTCTCATTGCTACCAAGGCTGAGCTCTAATAAAAAAGGTCTTAACAAGTTCAGCAATATGCTGTGTGTGAAGCTCAAAATTGCACTCTAGACCCGGGAAAAGATGGTGACTGACCATTTTTCCCATTAGAATTTGTGCCCTATTTTTCCATTTTTTCTTATATTTTCCTAAAATAGCAATTTCCTTAGACTTTATATTGATTTCATAAGTTAATATGCATGAGTACTAACACTCATTTACAAAATCTAATAAATTTTATACTGTATGTTTGAAAATATTTCATATTTTTCACAAGGTCTCTATTACATCACCTCAATTTCTAATTGCACTCTTTCCTCTCAGTAAGCCCACAAAAAAACAAAGAAAAACTGATTATTCAACCTTCAACTTTTTGCTGTAATTCTTCCTTTCGCTTGTGATGGTCACCAGACCATGATCCTTTATTTTTTGCATAACCTTCAAAATGGTCATTATCTGGACTATTCAATATTGGTTTCATTTCAGGAGTTTCTTGATAATCACCCCTAAATTCAACACAAAGCAAAATTAATAATTTATTCAAAACAACAATAACTTCTCTTCAATTATCATCACCTATTAGGATAACCCTTTGCTTGTGATGTATAATACTGATCCACTTGTGCTGGAGGTGCTCGATTTTCTTGCCCCGAATTGTCATATCGAACGTGTGAATGCGTTTGACCCATGTGGCCATCTCGATGGTCACCTGTAATCAGAAAAATTTTTTTTTAAAGTTTTATTACTATCTTGATCGAACCACACCTGATACTCGCGGCCTCTCGTATAAATTAAAGTTGTCCTTGTTTCGAGGCCATGTTTCTCTCTGTGGAAGTCCGGAACTGTCATAATCTTGGTCACCGTATGAACTACTGGGACCACGGGCAAGTGGCAATTGATCTGCATACGATTCTTGAACCATTTCTGGTAAATTATCGTTGTTTCCTTGAGCATAGGATTTCATGTATGGTCTATAAAAGCAGAATTTTTTTTAAAAAAAAAGCATTTATTAGGGTTTTTGTTACCTTTTTATTAAATATAATGAGGATATATGTCTGACACCAACAATTATTTTTGAAATACTTTGCAAATATAAAAATATCATTGCAATTCTTGGAGAAATTTGCGATTCATTGGATAATTCAGTGTAATTGAATATTTTCAATATTTTCAATATTTTCGATGTAAATTGCACATTTACCTGCAAATTCTGCAGTTTTCTTTTTGCACAATTTCTGCAAAATTTTGCAGTAGTTCACACAATTTCTGCAAAATTTTGCAGTTTTTATGCGCAATTTCTGCAAAGTATTGCACAATTTTTGCAGTAGATTGCAAAATTTTGCACAATTTCTGCAAAATTTTGCAGTTTTTTGGCGCAATTTATGCATGCACAATTTTTGCAGTAGATTGCAAAGTTTTGCACAATTTTTGCAGATGATTACACAATATTTGCAGATTTGTTCACAAATTCTACAAACTTTGCAAATTAATGCACAATGTCTACAAATTATGAGTTATATGCTTATCTACATTTTTTAATGTTTTGCATATTTTCCACTTTTAAAAACTGAACATTTTCGCACAATCTTCATATTACTTTCAATATTTTACTAAAACTTCTGCATTCTTAAAATTTTGGTCCACATCTTGTACATTTATCTACATTTCCTGTACATCCTCTTCAACCTTTCACACAATACCAATTGGTGTCGACCTTTCATCCAACATTCACTATCCTACAACAATCATTTACCCTCTAGTTTGTGGCACAGGTCGTTGATAATTATTACTCGCTTGTGATTCATAATTTGACTTCGTCTTCAAAAATCCGCCATTTTTATGAGTAAACACCGAACTCGGCAAATTATTTTCTAAAAAATTAAAAGAAATATATAAAAAACAATTCTACACTTTCCTTCCACATTTTATTCACTGTTCGCATTCTTTCCCTCAAAATGCTTCCCTTGAAACTGCTCTTGTTCATGTTGATGCTGTATCTGCGTCGCCATATACTCATTATAATTATTATCATTATTATTATTATTATTTTGACTTTGCATTCCCCTCATAGGCTCAATGTTAACTTGATCTTGAGTGTCAGCTTGACCTGCCACGTTCAAATTCTTCAATTTATATTCGTCGCTTATTTTTCCACCATTCGAAGTCCGTCTCGGGTTATCTAAAAATACACAAATGGTAATGACATTAAACTAAATTACAATCCAGAAATTAATTTAATTTATCACATCCTTCAAACTAGGACGTAATCTATTTAGATCAAATCAGCTATATACCGGTATAATTTACATAATGCCTTCGATAAACTGATAAGAAATGAAATAAACTATAAAACAAAACAATAGTCAATCAATAAAATGAAAAATCATTTTCCCCATTCTTCAGTGACCCAGACAGGTCAGTGTGAAATAAAAACATCCTCATTGTTGGAATAGGTGGCAGCATGGATGAATAAACAGAGTGTGATAGCCTGTCATTCCTGTAAATGGGCTTTTGCTATTATAGGAAATGGTGCTGCAATAAATTTCTTATAATAATATATGACAGTTTTAAGAGTCGACAGCAGCACTAACACACGTTCATTGTTCCATTATAATGAAGTCTCATAATAATTATTTTAAATGTTTAGAGACAATTTTCAACTTTGAAGTCTTGTAACTACCAAGAACGTAACTTTGACTTTATAATTTTCCCATATAGGATTAAATAAGCTAAAGGAAATGGCAAAATATTATAAAACTAATATATTAGGAAAAAAAATTTTATTTTTTAAAATAAAAAAATTATTCAAATGTTTTATCCGGATTTTCATGGTCAATCATATTATCAACCATATTTATTGCTCTAAAATGGCATTAAATTAATAACTGACAGATATTTCTGACACACTAATCTCAAGTCAACCTTGTAAAATAAAAATAGATTTCTACCTAATTTATCAATTTTAAGTAGCCAGTCTTGCTTACATACCACCAGACTTATCTGCAACCCACTCAAGATTAAATATGGTAGTAGAAATGGCATTTTTGGATTTTTTAATTCCCACGTAAGTGCAGAAGTTTACTCCAAGACAATAAGACAATGGCAAGGTGGAGCAACTCTCAAATATATGAATTGAGAAAAAAGAATTAACATCCTGACAGGAAACCGGCTTACCTTGTATGGACCCACCCATCTCCTGTTTTGTTCCCGGATTTGTTTGTATTTTTCTTTCATGTTTAGTAATGCAAGATTGCATTTTCAGATAAATCACATAAAATTTGACCTGATAGGGTAACTAGATCAAATAGTAGTAGGAAATGTTATTTTTCCAATATCGCTTTCTATTGTCATATATGGGGTATGTGGACAAAAGTATCTGGGGAGGATCAAAATGGAATAAGTGAATGATTTACACGAGTGATTAATGAGGTATAACAGTGAGTACAGGTCAAAATAATCCAATTTTTAATTTATTTTTAAAAAAATAGAAATAATTTTTTTTATTTATTAAAATAATAAAAATTAGATCAAAACTTGAGTGAAAATTTCTGATTATATATAGATGTTTGAGAAAATATGTTTTTAAGTTAAAAGCCAAAAATGCCTTAAAATAAAGAAATACCTTAACGTTAAAACAAATTTTGTAAACCCTACTTTTCTTTGCAGTAAGAAGATCTCTGACCATGATTATCCAAACTCACAAAGTGTAGGAAAACTAACTCCATCATTTTTGTTAATAAATCTAAACAAATCTTAACTAATGTCGACATTTATCTCATTTCACACTTATCCACAAGCAATAAAACGTCGTCTCTAAGCCAACCCACTAGATCTAAGGCGGTTATAATAGAAAACATGGCTTTTAGCCTGCATTTTCTAAAAAATCAGCCTTTTTTTTTTTATAAGATCTGTTAAACCAAAAATTCTTAACAATTGTTATTGTATTTTCAGTGGCGATATTCTAGTCTCGTGTTAAAAATCTTTTAATGAATGTGGTAATAAATTATAATCCAATCTCATCATCACTTCCCAGCTTAATGCCATTCCGGCTTAGCTTTGCCACATCAAAAGATTTCGTTGAGTTTCACAGTGGCTTGTTACTTTTGCAATTCATTTTATAAGCCGACAATTACCAATCCATGCCAATTATTAGTTTCAGTCCCACTGATAGTGCAAGGTAAATGCATAGTCATCGTTCATCAATTATACTAAACACACATTTTTTTTAGTAATTCTGTTTTGTAATAAACACTACAAACAATACCTCTAACCAGGCAACCAAAACTCACAAGCTTGTTTTCCGTTTATCCGAAAACAACTCTTAAATTACCAATAGTTGTTTTTCTCTTATTGTGATCATCATTATCAATAACAACCCATTCCTAAATTTTCAAAAACAAATCTCACGTAGCAAATCCTGCACAGTCATATACCTTTTCAGCAAGTTTAAAAAAATCCATTAGACTTGTTTATGTGCATTAAAGGAGATTAGACATCTCGAGAACTTATTTTCCTCTAATTATCTTTCTTAATGACACACAAAAAGCATAGCAACGCGGTCTGCAACAAAAAAATGATTCTCCAAATGAGCATCTTAATGACGAAGGTATATGACAAGGTCTTTGTCTATTTCCCAGCTCGTACACCCTCAACTGAGTGGAATGATAACCCCAAATCAACAAGACGCATGGCAAGACACTTGGGTCAGTGTGGTGGAAAGAATTTGGAGTTTCTCTTGAAATTATGACCAATTTCCTGCATAAAACAAAAAAAAAGTAAGAAAGTGAAAGTAATAACTTCTAAATAGCTGAAATTAAAATAAAATTAATACAAATTGGTGTATGTTGAAATACTAAAACAATAAATGTAGAAATTAAAATAAGCAATTCATGTCACTGTGAATTGAGGCTACCCATTTCTCTTTACATTATTTTATGGTATTATGCATTCATACAGTTCAATGTCATTAGTAAGCAAGTTACTACTAACTTGTAAACAGGAATTACGTTGATGGGAAGTTTTAGGATTATTTTTACTCATAATTTAAATTTTCTTCTCACTGGCAGAGATAATTTAAAATATCTTGTCTGTTTTAATTTAATTGCAATTTATAAATTAAAATTTTATTCAATTAGTTTCTCAAGCTCTTAAACCTCTTAAATTACCTTCATGTTCTTAAGTTACTGACACGAAAATGTAAATGTTAAGATTACTTTAAATGAAAGTTTTAAACTCTTTCTTTGTTGCGTAACTCCGTTAAGTTTAAAGCTTTTCTTCTTTGCAGACTTGACAATTAGTTTTCATTATGAAATTATAAAATACCAGGTATAACGGGTTTATCATTAAATTACATCTGCTGTTGCTATAAACTGTCAAGTGTAAGGTCAGATTGTGATAATATCCTGTGGTTATAACAGAATATCAACTCATCTTGCCAGTTAATAGAAGAAAAAAATTTTGAATTTGATCGATGATTTAAATTAAAATTGTTATTGTTGTTGCTAATTCACCATGTAAATGGATGGCTGCCTTCCCACTGCAGAAGCCAAAAACAGGGGGAAAACTCAAATACAAAGTAAGAAGAAAATGGACACACTTAAATTCCCTTAACAAACAAAAAATAATAATTTTTTTTTCAAGAAAACAAAATAAAAATAAAAATTCTAAACATATTTCCCCTGCAGCAACCAAAATTCTATCACTGAACTGAACTGATAATACATTCACTGGAAACGTTAAAAAAAATAGATTTACAAAAACTTATGTAAATAAATTTATTGTAAAAATTTAATTTACATTACATTTAAGCTTACGAACACTTGTAAAACTACAATTTACAAAATTTACAAAAGCTATTTAAAATCCATAGTTGTTTTTTACAACAAATTAATTGTTTTACAATTTGTAAATCTAATTTTTTTCTCCAGTGGTTGTAACAAAGCAACAACAAAATACATCAATCTAATGCATTTCAGAAATTCAAATAATTTACCTATGTAGACCTTTTAACAGAAGTTGAATATTTTTTGATTTTGTTTTATGATAAAATTTAACTTAAAACTTTATTGTAGCACATCACTTAATGCAGCAGTAAGTTTTCCCATCATCATGACACAAAACAATTGATTTATCATTCATTTTTCAATTTCTGCATTTTTTTATTGATATTCAACTCACTTCCTTTTCCTCCATCTCCATTTCTCCTATCATATACCATCTTCATCATTTTACTACTTTTTACAGCCAATTCAAAATCTCATTTAAAATTCATAGACTTAATAAAACCAATTACATATAACTTAATTTCATGTCAACACACTTTAATCTCACCTCAAACTATTCTGGGTGAAAACGAGATAGGTCAAGGATGAATGGTTGTTGAACTTTCTCTGATATACGACTTTTTTTCATTTTCACCCTTCATTTACATAGCAGGGCAGAGCAAAAACGTTTTAGGACGATAACGTGAACTTGTACCCTGTGAAACAACCGTTTAATTTACGATCTTCGAATGACGAGCGCATAAATTTGGGAAAATATATGAAAATTCACATCAAGATTGATATGGGCCTAATTACCGCTACAAGAAAAGATACTGTAGTCTAACCTGACCTTGATGAGGGTCATCCAATGAAATGGAACGGGTTTATTCAACCTAAACGACTTTGTCTCACTCGGGCCCAGCCCTTTCGCACTAGGAAAACAAGGAAGTTGGGTTCAAGACTGGTTTTTCAAGAACGATAGTAAGTCACGTCATTAACATCCGAATAAAAATGTTAACTAAAAATTCAAATTTCAATTCTGGTAAATGAATGAAGTCATTCTGTTATTATTTTGAATTGACCGTGACAGCCTATTGTTTTTATTGTTGAAGATAATGGGCTCGTTAAGTGATAACTTGAGAGTTCGAACCCTCTATAAAATGAAATTCAAGGCAGGAGGGGGGGGGGGGGTGATCGATTCGTCGTAACGAGTTTTCTTAAAATTATGCTACTAAAAATATATGCCCAAATAACGAATTTGCAAAAATATTTTCGTTATGCATTATAACAATTGAACTCACAGTATTTAATTCAGCTAAGCGTCATTGTCATTTAGTACATTTCTTGATCACATGTCATGTCTAGTTAGTGAATCTACCTATAAATAGTACATACATATTTAACAATGTTCTATTTACATCATTTTTCGATTTGCACAGAAGCCATTAGAACGTGTTAATCGTGTATTAGTCGTGGACTTAATGTATCAAGTTTTATAGTGAAATGCTTTTTGTTTTTATGCCGCATCTTATAGAGTAAGATGTAAAGTTTACTTCAGTATACTGAAGTGTTATTTCAATCAAGTTACACTGTGCTATTAATGAAAAAAGTACAGTTGACGATGTAGTGATAAAAAAATGTAATTAAATAGTTTGTAACCAGGTTTTGGTTACTACAAATTTTCTTTTATAATAAGTTTTATATCATGAATGTAAAAGAAAAGAAATCCATGAGGATTAAGGATCATTTCATTATGACAAGTATTTCATTTTAATGGCGTTGAACTGTATGAAACCTTAGTTTGCACTCAATAGAGATTGCGGAGAACAAAACTTACGTTATATAACTTATAAATTCCATGTTAATTATAAATCTAACTTATATTTAACATGGAATTTATAAGTTAAAAGATTAAAAGACATAAGTTTTGTTTTCCGCAAACACACTATTAAAACAGTAATTAGTGTACTTCATGTTCTTTTAGACTGCACAGTTTACAATTATTTTAGAGAAGTCTGTTTTGGACAGGGGACTTTAATGTCTTAGATGTTTTATTGGGTGATACAAGTTTTCAAGTTTCTTAAACTCGGTGGCCTTTAAAAAAAAAATTGTTTGCTACATTTAGGGCCAGTTGCACCAAACATAAATTCAGGTTTATATAACCTATTGTTAAAATAAACTCTGGGCTAAAACTCCAGTTAACGGAATTCTGTTGCACCATTCAACTTTTGTAACAATGATTGCGATTGGTTGGAGTTCATCACGTGATTGTATTGTTGCTAGAAATCAAGTGATAGGCCTAACAGAAGATTAAATTTTTGACTGGCCGTTTTGGGCCAATTAAATTTTAAACCTTAGTTTTATTTTTAAATCTGTTTGGTGTGAAACAACAATTTGATTAAACTAAGTTTGAAGCCACGATTAAACTACAGTTAAATTTAACTCGTGTTGCTGCAACCGGCCCTTAAAGTTTTCAGATTTTAAAGCTTATTGGAATTTTGTTTTGTGATATTAAACCAGATACCGTACTTGTCTCCCTCAGTAAAAAAAAAAAGGAAAGGAGATTTCTCATGATTAACCCCATGGTTTACTTCACTTGTGTGATGCCGAATGAAAAGGCATTAGCGACTAAGTATCTCGGTATCTTTTTGAGTTATCCACCTGATTCCTCCTCTCCAATGGCTTTACCTAAAAATAAAGTAATTTCTGTTCAGTAACCCAAAACAGTACAAAATACTTAATTCTCAAGTTACTCAGGTAAAATCCAAAAACAACAAAAATGTTTGCTTATAAATGCTTTATGATACCTTAAAACCGCTTCTTACTTCAGGAAAAGTTATTAGAAAATTATTCATTTCCTGACCTAACAAAAAAACACTTATTCGAATACCTTTCCCAGGCACTGTGGATTCTTTCAAATGAAATTAAATACCTTACATCCCAAACAAAACTGCATTATAAATTTTTCAATATAGTTTTGTCCTCCTTTTAACACATTTCCAACCGTTATCTATACAAATGATTGTTGCATTCAGGTTAGGTCATCATTGAAACCCACTTTTTGCTTCATATTAAATAAATGAGTTTTAAGCGAGTTCGTGTGGCATCAGTGTATAATCACTGTAGTTGAACAATGTTATATTTTGACTGACGGAATATAATAATAACTATTTCTTTTATAGTTTACATTTAGTGCTAAAAATATATTTAAAATTAAAAAAAGCAACTGCGTGGAAAAAAACAATTTTAATTGCTTTTAAATTGTTAATTCAGATGGTACATTGACACTGCTTAGTTACCTTTTTCACTAGAAGATTCTTTTGTTGTGCATGAGCTAATAGCTGTGATTAAAACTCTGCTTTCAGCTACGCTAAGTCACGACTGTATGTTAATTGGTAGTGAGAATTCCAAACTTTTCCTCTTAAAGTATTTGTACACAAGATGTTTTAGCAATGTCAAACACGTACTTTTAGTGCTCCACATTTACAGGACTCCCAATTTAATTTTCATTTGTCATTTTAAGTTGTTGCACTTGGCAACAAAGCAATGAGCAAATTATAGTAGTTATACGTGCTCTCCAGTAAGTCCAAAACAGAACTAAATTTATTTATAAAAAGTAGAGGTATACACAAAATCAATAGGGGGTTTCATTTTTGGACGATTATTTCGATTCTGCGATTTTTTTGATTATAAGGATGTGGCGATTATCATATGACTAAAATGCACCAATCAGGTACATAATCACTACTGAAA